>BPLR01004412.1:0-25831 GCA_021605095.1 Caerostris extrusa | reverse complement strand
AAATAATCCTAAATAATTCAGTCTTCATGTTGAGATAAAAATATAATCCAGTTTTTCTGTAATTCACGGTTACTCAGATGCATGTAATTCAATTTTGATTTAAGTAAAGAAAGTAGAAAAAAAAGCATTCTTTGAAAAATTATTAAATTGAAGACAATCAGCTTTTGAAAGAAGTAAATTAAATGGAATGAAATTCTTAAAAGGATGCTTTCGATAAGATAAGAAAATAAATTCATTTATTATAACTAAGATAATAAAGAAAAAAAATGATGTTTTTTATATAACATTGTTAAATATTATGTTAACAAATAACGAAAGTGCAACAAATATAAGTAAATCAATTCATGCGTTAATTATGTTTATTTTTCTTTTATTTTTCAGTTAAGTTAACGAAGAAATTGACTCAAACGTAATCTGATTTGTGAAATTCTTTTAAAATAGGAACATTTAATCTTGATGAAAAATATTAAATCGTTTCTTAGAAAAAATAAATTGTTCTTTTTCATTATAAGTGTCACGCAGTTTTTAATTTATAGACTGGGGAAAATTGTTTGTTATTTCAATGTTGCTTTAGAGATAATTTAAAAATTACTTTTACGACTGTTCGATTGTAATCCATTCTTGTTAAATGTCGCACTCAGTTGTAATAAATTTAAAAATTATCAAGACATATGCAAATGTTGTAATTTTTAAATTTTACTGGTAAGTAATTTGAAAAATGTTTTCAATGAAATAGATAATAGAGAAATCTAGTATTCAAATTGATTATTTTGCTTATTTTTTACTGTTTAGATAACAAAAATCACTTATTTATTATCAGTTAGTTTTTATTTTATAGAAGATTATTGATTTATTTACATTAAATCTAAAAAATAAATCATTACAAAACTTTTTTTTAATTTCGTGGTAATTCTAATTAACTAATATTGCATTAAATGCTTCAGTTAAAAACAAAGCATACTTTTTCAAAATTGACCATGATTAAATTCTCATGATAAGTTAAAAAATTAATTTATATTAATTGTTTCCCAAATATTAAAAAAATAACCCACTCATCTATTGAGTATTTAAAAAAATTTTTAATGTAAATTCTCAATCCTAAAAATGAATTAAATCTGCACTTGGGAAATGTTAAAAAAAAAGAAAGGAAAGAAATCACCATAAAAATACCAACACTGCAATTATTTGTTATTAAAATACGATTTATAAGAATTATTCTTAATTAAATGAAGATTTCTTGTTTAAAAACTAGAATAGTCTCGATTCAAAAAATAAATTCCTTGAATTTTTTTCAAGCGTTTTGAAAAATTTGTAACGAGTAAGTCATAAGTGTAAACGAGGTATTTAGTTATAATTGAAAAATAATGCATTTTCTTTTTCTACATAAAAAACCTTCTATAATCCTAAATAATTCGGTTTTAATGTTTGAGATAAAATATAATCCGTTTTCTGTGATTCACGGTTACTCAAGAAGCATGTAATTCTCATTTTTAATTTAGTCAAGACTTAAGAGATAAAACATCCTTGGAAAAATTTATTAAATTGAAGACAATGAGTTTTGAAATAAGTAAATTAAACGAATGTAATTCTTACAAGAATGCTCGATAAGATAAGAATTTATTTATTCATTATAATGAAGATAACAAAGGAAAAAAAACTATGTTTGATATAACATTGTTAAATGTTATGGTAACAAATAACAAAAAGTGCGACAAGTATAAGTAAATCCTTTTAATGCTTTAACGATGTAATTCTTGTTCTTTTTTTTCATAATGTTAACGAAAGAATTGATTCAAATATAATCTGATTTGTAGAATTCTTTTAAAATAGGAACATTTAATCTAGATAAAAATATTAAATCGTTTTTTTAGAAAAATAAATCTCGCTTTTTCTTAAAAAGGACACACACAGTTTTAATTCATGACGTTAAAAATTATTTGTTATTTCAATGTTGATTTAAAAAGAGATAATTTAATATTACCCTTACAACTTGATCGGTTGTACTTCATTCTATTAAATGTCGTAATCCCTGGTAGAAAATTTAAAATGAGTAAATGTTTTAATTCGTAAAATATTTTCAATGAAATAGATAATAGGAGAAAAACGAATGTTCAAATTGATTATTTAAATTATTTTCACTGTGTATATAATATGCATCATTTATTTAACACATGTAGTTTTATTTTATATAGAAGAATATTGATTTATATGCATTAAATAAGAAAAATAAATAAATAATTTTAAATATTTTTTAAATTTGATAGTATTTTAATTAACTAATATTGAATTAAATGTTTCAGTTAAAAACAAAGAAATTTGTAATTTATTAGATATATTTGAAACGAATATATATGCAAATAACGAATTTGCCACTTAAAAGTATGAATGTATAATTTATATAGAAAACAGAAGAATTACTGTTCGAATGATGTATAAATTTTTCAGTATTGTTATAATATTTATTAAAAGTAATTTATAGGATAAACCATATATTAAATTTAAAATTCACGCAATACTGGTTTATAAAAAAGATATTCTTTCAAAAAAGAAAATTTAAATGAAAAAGTTAAAAAAATAAAATTTTAATAAAATAGTTGAAACTCAAAATATTAAAAATTGATCTTTTAAAGATAATAAATTTTGATAAAATAAATAAATTAATTATATTTTAATATTTGTGTTGTTTACATCTTTACTAGATGTAAAGATCATCCATTAATTACTATTTATTTTCAGTATAAAATAAATATATAACGTAAAATATATTTTAAATTGTGTATTAAGGAATGAGCTTTTGGTTATCTAATTAATTTATGTCATAATGATGCAGATATTTTTAAACCTATTGATATTGATTTTTTTAAACTAAATGATTTGATTTTGATTTTATTAGAATTTAAACATTGTATAAGTATTACTTAGCTAAGTAAACTAATTCTACATTAAGATATATTCTGTTTATATAGTATCATTTGGCGAGAAGACTTGACAACTAAAATAAATTTCCAATAAGAAGTAAATATTAAATAATACAATATTCATTTAAAAATTTTTATTAGTAACAAATTTTGATTATAAATCATTTTGATTCTCATTATAACAGCTATTTTAAAACACAAAATTTCAATTTTCAAACACAATTTAAAGAATATAAAATTGAACCTTTTTGAGTAACAAACATTATTTTTCCTTCGCAATTCCCTAATCAGTATCTAGCAACACTGTTTTATAAAGCTCAAGAAAGAATTTCAAATATTTCAAATTTATAATAAGACTAGATTAATATTTTTACCAAATATTTAAATATTATATAAGTTTTACTTAACTAATTCTACTTCAAGATATGTGTTGTTTATTGATTCATTTATTGAGAAGACCCAAGAACTAAAATAAATTCTCAATAAGAAGTAAATATTAAATAATATAATATAGGTTCACAAATTTCTATTATGAACAAACATTGATTATAAATCATTTTGATTCTTATTATGACAGTTATTTTAAAAACACAAAATATCAATTTTGGAATATCATTTAAAGAATATAGAATCGAGCATTTTTGCGTAACAAACGATATTTTTCTTCACAATTTCCTAATCAGTACCTGGCAACACTGCGGCACAAAGCACAAGGGAGCACTTCAGATAATTACAGTTGATATAAAAATATATTAATATCTTCTTGGGGCATTTTACCAAAGATTAACTTTTATGGCAAAGAAACAATTTGACGAATTGTGGTTATTCGAAGGAATTTGGCCCTCCCGTAACTGCAAGAATGCCGAGGCTTTTGCAGTTTTTATATGATTAATATTTTGAGATAAGGACATTTTTCGGCTAGAGTCGTGTATTTTTTCAGAGATTACCTTCTCTTAATAGAATTTTGGATTTTGGGAAAGCGCAGTTAAGGATTTTAAATGCCTCTTAAAATGTCGAAGAATCGACATTTTAAGCTCCTTTTCATATATTTCTTAAATTTATGATCAAGTAGCTTAAAATAATTTTTGTTTGCTTGTTAAATCAAAATTGGAAAAGAAAGAATTTTTAATACCATATAAGTATGTTATTTTGAAATAATAATAATGATATCTTATGTCAATTTGATTTTTACATGTATTATAAAAAAAAAAAAAAAATCTTTTCCACTGCATTCAATTTCTGATTATTTATTTATTTTTTGAAAAGCATAAAATCATTTTCATAGCAACTGTTTAAAATAATAAAATTCCTAAATGTACTTTTTAAGGATAATGCTCAAATAAATACATATATTACTGGGAATTTTCATAATTATTTAGTTATAGTGTTTAAAGATATCTGATATTTGAGTAATGAGACATTGACAAAATATGAAGAAAACAATATGTTAATGATTAGTTTTTTGCATATAAATGGCTTCTTTAAAAAAAACAACTCAGAAATCATTTTTTTAAAAATTTCTTTTTCACATAGAATATTTTATAAAAAATTATTAATAACACGATATTTATAGTTATTGATACTATTTAGTATTTTTGATATGTTATTTTCAGTAATTGATTAAGTGGAACTTCATACTGAAGAAGTTTTACTGAAAAGATTTATTTGGAATAAAATTTCATCACTTTGAAATAAATAGACTTAAAACTTTTAAAATTTCAAAAGACATTCGTAAATTTTATCAAAAAATTTTGAGTTTACTGTTGTCAAGAGTCACAGAACAATGAATTTTGTCAATTATTTTCATCAAACATTTATCAATTATTTTGCACACGTACCAAAAAAAAATTTCATTCAATCCACCAAATACATCATAATCTTCCCCTCAGATCATCTTATTAAAATAACCCATAGCTCAGAAAGATTTACAAGTAGTAATGAAAAAAATCCTGATTTATGGAGAATTACCCACCATAAGAGATAAATGTAGTATAAGAAAGATATCATCACCATAATAAACAGTTTCCTCACCAGTTAAGTGCCAGAGAAGGAGAAAATATTCGCCACTTCATTATTACGACCCTCACGATAAATCCCCATCGTATGTCTACTATCGTCGGTAACTACCAGAATCACTGTCGTGATAAACTTGACTGTCATCTTGGCAACTTTTAAATAAAGCGGACTTTAATAAGGGCGAATTAAATATTTCTTAAACTATAGGACGATGAAAATATCGATAAAATCGAATCAGAATTCTAAAAAGCAATATTAATAAAACATAAGTCAAACAATTTTTATTTACACTCCACCTATCATGAGATGATCCTTTGGAGGTCATCTTGGCGTAGTTGTAATAAAAGAAGCCAAAACTATAAAGCTCTAAAGTAAATATCAAAATCTTTTATTTGCAATCCAAAATATTCCAAGCAATTGTTATTTACAATCCATCTATCATGAGAGGACCCTTTGGTGTTCATCTTGGCGTAATTTAAATTAAAGAAGCTAAAACTATAAAGCTCTAAAGGAAGTATCAAAAACTTTTATTTGCAATCGAAAATATTCCAAACAACAGCTATTTACAAGCCACCTATCATGAGATGACCCTTTGGTGGTCATTTTGGCATAATTTAAAAAAAGGAGCCAAAAGTATAGAGCTCTAAAGGAAGTGTCGAAAACTTTTATTTGTAATTAAAAATAATCTTTTATTTTTAAAAATAATCTTTAATTTTTAATGTGTAAGGTTAAGAAAATTTTTTAGGGATTATATGTAATTTCATATTAGGTCACATATATAAATGATGAATTATTATTATCTTAATCATCGTGTTATAGATAAAATAATGGCAGAAATATGAGACTATGCATCGTGAACTTACCTTCAGATTCACCACATAATCCGGAGATAATCCTCTTCCGTTGGTTGAGGCGATGTTCCTCAAGAGTCTTCCAGTTTCTTCGTACCGTCCGGTCGCCAACAGCCATTTAGGGATTCTGGAAAAACCCTGACAATCTGCTCGATTATGGTGCATGAAATCTCAACATGAAACAACAATAATAAAATACATAAAACATACACTTAAATAACTCATAGTATAACCGAAAAGTGAACGAATGCCATTTTTTTTCAGGAAATTGTCACAGCTGAATAATATTGATTGAAAACTGTTATAATAAAAAGAAATGTAAAAAGAATTATGCACTTCATTATATCTTCACAATGTAAAAAACCCATCAAGTGTCATGATTATTATTATTTTATTTTATTTAGCAATGTAACTTTGTAAACTATGTATTGATATTTTATATAGGTCACTATATTAAAAGAATGAAGCTCAAAAATCCTCCTCGATTACAAAATGAAGTAAAATAAATTAGGTACATTGGGGAAAATGTAAAGAATTAATACGGGTTTTGTATTTTGCTAATAATACACGATTATCGAATATGCTTACATTTATCAATGTCTAATTATTTGTTATGCATCGGATTGGCCTCTTGTCTCACTTAACTATACTACAAATAGTCCACTCATGGATAATGAAAAGATGGTATTGTCAGAAGGAAATTTTTAAAGCTACCTACCCAGAATTTTAGTGCCATAAGACAAAAAAAATTGTTACTACGTATATCGATGGGAACATGATGTAACTGGCGTATACGCGTAAATTGAATCTCCATCGAGTCTCATTGCTTCTCAAAGGAGTGACTACTATGAATGAATCAGTGGATTTGAAACCTGAGTCCTTCTACATGGTCTGATGTGCATATTATTAAGGGGCCACAAATCGAATTATAATTTTATTTAATTAAAAGTACTAAACATAAAATTTGGAGTTATTCTTTTCCACCTACTTGAAAAAAACTGAATCAAAAAAATATTTACTTAATATACGTACTGTCTTCTGAATTTCATTTTAAAAAGAACTTTGCGGCACATTTTTCAAAATTAAGTATTTTGCATTCCATTTTAAAGAATAGATAAAAAAAAAATGAACTTTTTTGAAAATAGGAACTTTTTAGTACAGATTTTATGTTCAAAAATTGTGTACACACAAAATATCATTCAGAAACCAGAAAAACATTCAACAAACAAATTAACCCCTATGACCCCAAAATGACGTGGATCTAAATCAAGTTAACAAAGTATGGATCGCTTGCTATGTAAATCGAGAATATTTAAAGATTTCGATCAGATGATTTTGTTTGACAAAGTCAAGAATATTTATGTACAAGACAAATTTAACCGAGACAATCTTGTTCCACTTTGGAGTTTTAAACTCGTTTCTGACATGCACTGGGAACTGTTATATGATAAATAAACTGAAAGTGGGAAGATAGGGAACCAGAAGAAACGCCATCAGGTTAATTTAGAAAGAGTTATCTTTTAGGGCATGACTTTAGTTAAGAATCTGTAGGGCATGAATAAAGTTAAGAATAGTTAGGGAATGACTTTAAGATCTTTAGAGCATTTTCTGATTGCTGTTTTCTAAGAACCTTTCAGTAAAGGTTTAAAAATATTTTCTTTATCTATTAAAATGTGACGAAATTCGAACATATTTTTGAAAGATAGCTATCAGGCACGACAAAGATGGTTCAACTTATAATTAAATTAAGGGATCTCTGTAATGATGCAAAGAGCAAAGTTAGTGACTTAGACGTCTTTGAAGGCCTCGAAGTGAAAGAAGATTATTTTGAGCGAGGGTTGGCACATTATGAGCTGTTATATGACAATTAAACAATAATTGCTCAGCAGTTAAAACATAAGCTAAACATAAAACAGCTAAAGCTAAATACGAAACATCTAAAACATAAAAACATTTGTGCAGAAAAAAGGACCTTCTTTGATTAGATGATTTTGTCCGACAATTTTAAGAAGATTTATGTACAAGACAATCTTGCCCTAATCTGGAGTTTTAAACTTGTTTCTGACATGCACTTGGAACATATCGATAAATAAACTTCATATAGAAGGATAATAATAATAATAACAAAGATCCTATAGTATAAAATAAATATATCCTATAGAATAAGATAAATAGATAATATAGATAGATAAATAGATAATAAAGATCCTATAGAATGCAATGCCGAACCTCACACCGATAGAGTAAGTAAGAATATATATTTATGGAAAAAATTAAAGTTTTACACAATCTATTCACTTGTCTTTGATCCAACAGATTATCCTTTCCTTAGAAGCTTACAGAATATTTTTATAAGATTTTGTCTGACTTCTAGCAAAGAAAGACGATAAATAATTGCTTCAAGGCAAAGCCAAATGAATTAAAGAAAATGTCAAAGAAAAAGTTGGCAGAAATATGTGATTGAAAATAATAATGACTATGTTGAGATTGAACCATATATTTGTTTTTTCTAAGTTTTCAATTTTATTTCAATCGGAAAAACAAACAGAACTTTCGTTACAACTTAATATATTTAAATATTTGCCATATCTCTGCATGCATGTAGGAATTCAATAATAATCCATTGTTAAGAGTCGAGAAGGAATATGTCTCAAATGCCATAAATATCTAGAGACTTTCATCGAGTTCTGTTAAAGTTCTGATTCTGCATTTCATCGATTAAGAAAGACACTGCTCATGATACCCACAAGAGGGTTGTCTGTCTTGTAGACTGGCACTGATGCTCTGGAGATGAACTCCTCTGAGTCCTTTCGTCAACTTGGGAAATCAATTCGAATCCCATTTTCTGCGATTATTTCCCGGTTCATATTTTAATTCCTTTTGTAAGACGCACTAATGATTTCATTTATTGCACATAGAAAAGCATTTTAATGTTATCTTGCACATTATATTTTGAATTATGTTGTGTTTTTTTTGCGTACATGCATATGAAATGTGCTACATTATATTTATATGAAAGAATGGGTATTTTTCTCAATTAGTTTAGGGCATTAATTAATGAAGCATGTTTTGATGGCGTTGAATTATTATAATAAATAAATCAAAGAATATTTTAATTTCAGATTAGCTAAATTTAATTTCCTGTAATAAAAATTTGAATTTCACTGATAGCAAATATCTTAAATCTTGATGTAATATTATAGAAAATAAAATTATAAGTGTACATTTAATAAAAATATAAAAACAAATACAAAATATATTTTATATATTTAAATGAAAATAACCGAATAATACTATAAAATTTTTAAATAATGTACCTTTTATATGTAATTTACGTGATAACAAAAAATCTCTTTTCCTAAGAATTTCATTAATATTTAATTCAATGCCTCAATTCACAGAATAGCAATAATAAATAAAAAAATAAATAAATATTAGGATTTTTTCCATATAAAGGCTGTCAAGAAAATTTAGAATTTAATGTAGAAACAAAACGCATAAAAGCAATCTTAAACAAACAAAGAAAGAAATATTATCCATAAATTATATATTCAATCACGAAATTATATTTATCAGTTATCGTTCAAAACTGAAAAAACGAAGCTGCATTAAATAAAAAATAAAAATCTGTAGAATTCCAAATTATTTTATTAAATGACATGTCAAAGAAATTTAAATAAACCAACAAAAATAGCTTAAAAAATGTATAAATAAAAAAATTAACCAATAAAAAACGTTGAATATGGTCCAGGACACTGTTGACGCAACCTCTTCAAAACAGTACAAGTATATTTTATGGGTAACAAAAAATATGATGAAACAGATATAAAAACATTATCTAATTAAAAGCAACCATCAATGCGTGTTTCCTTTTAAAAAAGCAACCACCAATTATAAATCTGCTTTCATTAACATTTTTCTTTTCTATTGCTTTAATATTACAGAAAATTCAAATAAATAGCAATTATAAATAAATTTCTAGTGCAAGTAAGGTTTAATATGTCATAATAATTAATACCTTCATCAAAGAGAATCATTTGCAAGGCAGTGCAATTGAATCCATGAGTCAAAAGTTGCGCCATCTGTAAAGATTTAACTAGTCTTAAGTGCTTGCGCGCCAGGGTGACTGATTTTTATATATGGCGAGATATACTGTATTTATTTAGATGGTTAGATTGGCGAGATTTTATATATTTTTATTTTATACCGAATTTATACATTAACCAAAATTTTATTTAGCGCTCGGTAAGTTGTGTTTCCCTTTAGTAGATACTTCCAGCTATCAGTATCCAGAGTAACAAATTTGCTGATTTTCTAGCTAATGAGGGTTGTGAGTCTAAGCCTAACGAGCAAGAAAGCGAATATTTTTTTTCCACATTAAAATAGTTACGATGCAGGGGCAGCGAAATATATTGATTCCTTATCTCGAAAAGATTATGGTATTTTCAATTCACTTATGCGCCAATAGGCCCAAATATATTAGATTTTTTGAATATACTATAAACTAAACGTTTCTCTGCGATAATTTTCGAGTACTTTAAAGGATGAGAGTCTCGTTGGCCGACAAACCATTTTTTTTTCTGAATGCTGCAGAAAAAAACTCTTCTGCCAATGTGTAAAGAAATACGGTGACGTATGGAAATTAAATTAAATATTTAGCTAATTCTCCAAACATACAGAATCAGGCTGTATTCAGTCACATATTATAGTTTTTTTATTATTTTCATAATCATTTGAACAGCTATTTTAAAATACAATGTATCTCAACACTCTTCTATATTAATATTGAACTGAGACGCCTGATGACCGAACGGTACCACAGGTTTCGGGTTCGAGTCCAGGCGGAGATTTATATATTTTTAACCATGTAGATATTTCCATTAGATATTTTTAACAGAAAATTAATGATGTATTGCATTTTGGGTCTCTAATATTTTTTAAATTAAAATTTGAGTTTTATATCTTTGGATGTTTGTAGCCTACTGGTTCGGAATACACTTTAAGCCGTAGGTAACAATTTCATATGATCGTAGAGCGTCACATTGTCACCCAATCAGACTTATTCTCATCCACATCATTCCCAAACAGTAAAGGGGCAACCCAGCTTTCTTTTTAGGCACAGTGATTTTAACAGTTGTTCAAAATGTAGTAGTCATAGTATTTTATATATCAGTACCCAAATAAATTCACAATTAGAGGTTTTTATCTATGATACACCTATTCCATATTTATTTTAATGTATATTTAAATTCAAATACTGAAAATTTTTATATTTAACACATTAGACCCCCAAATAGGTAGTGAGCCAAGTTCGTAACTCCATGAATGAGGTTGAAACCGAATGCTTCTGTATCTAACCGGGTATGGGCACGATAAATTCGATAAGGTGGTTCTCTTTAGAAAAAAAAGAATTATCCTTCATTTTGGTATGTAGACGACATACATTAGGGTCGATGAAGATAAAATATGGGTACAGCTGAGCAGATCCTATGGTTCATCGTAGAAATGCTCAAATTTGCTATTGAATTTCCTCCAATGATGAATGATTTAACAGAGCCCATCTTTCAATAACAGCAGAAATAACAAAACATTATATATTTTAACAGAAAATAATAATATATTGAATTTTGGGTCTAATAGTTTTTTAAATAAAAACTTGAGTTTTATATATTTAAATTTTATTCTCATTTTTAGTTTAATGCAGATGTGTTATAAAATATGATACACAATAATAAATAATGATATGACAACATAACAATACAATTTTTAGAAATGTCTATAAAAAGTAGCTTTTATTTGTGAATACTACATTGTTTCCATAAATGAAAGACTGCACACAAAAACAATTTTGTGATGAAAATAAAATATATGCCCATTATCCCTCAAAAATAAACATTTCGAAAATAAATTATCTATTTTAAATGAAAAGCATTATCCTTTCATCCCAAACATTCCAGAAATTTTATTTCCAAAATTGCATCGTGAATTTCTTTCATTTCATTCGTTTTCACATAAAATAAGGAAAGCCATAAAACATGTCGTATCATGCTTCTACTAAAAACCCGGTCTTAAATTTTTACTAATATTATCAGTGATTGAATAAACGCCGTGTCTTTTCACACTGAGAAAGTTTTACTGCAAAAAATATTTCAAGGGATACATTGAATTTAAACTATATACATATATTTATATTTGTAAACACTTTTCATCTCTGATTACATTACATTTTGAATAAATGTTGAAATAGAATGTTTTCGAATTGAAATCTTAGAAAAGGAACAAAAATTCATTTAAGTATGCATATTAAATTTGCAAATATATTCTTTATATGTTAGATCAAATTTAAACTTAAAATGTATATATGTATGTTTATAAATTGTAGACTTTTTATACTTTCTTTAATACTATCAAATCTTCTATTTATGAAACCATTTCTGTTTCTGTCGATGATAAAATGAAAATTTTCAGTTTTATTTGATTTTAAAATATATTTTTAACAATTTATACAATGAAGGTATATAAAGGAATTATACTTTTATAATGCTGTTTATGTAATACCTTTTATGCAAATTGAGGTTATTAAAATACAAAACGTTTATTAAAATACTTTCCAAGAGTATATACTTCGATTATTTATTCAAATATATTCTAACATACTATATTTTGTGTAATTCCTTTTACAAATTAAGGTTTTGAAATAAAAACATTTAGTCATTACTGGCAGTTCGATTATTTATTCATATCTATTCAATATATATTTGTGTAATTCCTTTTACACAAATTCAATTAAAAATCATTGAAATATAAAACATTTGGTAAATATGTAATTCAATTTGAGTTTTTTATGAAATATAATTATTTGGTTTAAAGGTTTAAAAGTGCAGTATGATTAAAACATCCATGTCACCGCCAGGACTAACCTGTGTTTGTCATAAAAATTTGATATAAACTCGTGTTCTGATATGAAGAAAGCAATGTAATTAGAAAAAAAAAGAAATAATTGTTATTAAATATAGTTTTTTCTTTCATAATTTTTTAATACTTATTTATGTAATTAAATTTTTTATTAACAAAGCATTTACATTTTAATTATTTTTATTTATTAATTTTCTTGGGATTAAAATTCTTGTACGGAATTTCATTTACACAAAACATTCAGCAAATTTTTTTCATGTTTTGTTTGAATATTTAATTTGGAAAATACATTTTTGCTTATTTTTTTTTTTACAAGTTTCCAACTGATATCTGGTTTTGATGAGTATTTTAAACAATTTTTATCGTCATATATCATTTTGATGAATTTGCCATCAACAAGTATAGAAATAGCAAATACAAAATTTTATCATATGCTGCAAAACGCAATTGCAAAAATTTCAAAAAATAACTAAAAAAATCACTTGGCTGCAATTGATTCAAAGTTCCAAAGAAATCCTTTCATTAAGATAAAGAGATGGATTATACAATAGATTATACAATAGAGATGGATTATACTTTTAGATTATACAAATATGCATTAGAATATACATGAATAACTAATAGATATATAGCCGTCTGAATACTAATCGACCACACGTTTTGATTTTTGATAACTTTAATATGTGTGAAAGGCATTATACAAATAAAATCAGTATATCGTAAGACCTTTCTTATCTTATGTCATTTGAAAGTGGCGGCCTATAAGAAAACATCAATTGTAGTACCTCAACAATTTTTAATTTTTTTTTTTTAAATTATTTTTATGCAATTTTTTTGTATAAAATTATCTAAAAATGTTAAATTAATTCAATTAAGTTGTGTTTTTACTATTTGAATTTACTTGTTTTAACAAAAAAAATCTCTGTAGTTTTCAATGTTACTCTATACTGGGAAGTGAGATCTGATTAATTAATGATACTCTCATATCTTCAACAAAAAAAAAAGTTATTCACTGGCAAGAAAATGCTATGCTCAAAATGGAAGTCCATTATACTGACCATGCCCAAAAGTTTAACTTTATTATTATTTTTTTTAACAATGACTAAACTGATTTTTAGTACTTTTTAGAAGATTCATTTTAAATTACAGAAACCTGGTTAAATAACATTGTGTCAGTTTAAAGGACATATAAATAGAAACCAAAGTGGAGAGTATTCACCATAATTCAATTATTGTAAATTGAAAATATCTAACAAAAATTTCTCTCTGAAAATTTTTAGGAACATTAAATTAAATATAATGATTACTTTATAGTTCAGTTGCGGAAAATAGTATTTCATGAAAACGTATTAAATAAATATTCTCATATATTATTTTAAAAATCAAAATACGTTGTGCTCGGAATAAAAACAAATGTAACTAAATTTTATCTCAAAAAATTATTTAAAATACAATAAATAAAGAAACATATATAAAGTAACTTCTAACAGTAAATGAAGTAATATTTCAGTTACGTTATTTTTAAGGTATATTCTTATTTAGTATATAAAGATAGATTTTTAAATTTCTTAAAATGTATATTAAGTATTTTCCACAAGTAAGAATGTACAGCTTACTCTATTTTTGAAAATATGCAGCTAATATAGAACTACGGTATAGTTCCCCCCATAATTTTATATGTTGCATTGTTGCATACTATATAGGTAAATAATGTATTTCATAATAACTTTTGAAAAGTGTCAGAAAATTTTCATTATTCATTTTGGAAGTAAATAAGAAAGGACTTAAAGTGGCAATACCAGTATAAATTAATGTTATATGAAATTTACAATATATAATTATTGTTTTGAAATTTTCATATTTATTATATATTTACATTCATTCTGCTTTCCTAATAATTAAATTTTGATATCAATAAAATAAAAATAAATTAAAAATAAAAAAAAAAATATAAATTAACTATAAAAGAAAACATATAGGGGAATACAGAAAATATTCAAAACACATTTAGCTTGGTTATTTTCTCCAACTTTTCAAATCAATATTACATGGTAACAGTGCTGCCCCTACGCACTGCAAGAGCACCCCCGTGGCGTGCAGAAGAAATGGTCAGCCATATTCGAAACTCTCACCCGAGAGGAAGTACAGCACAATAGGCACTGCCGCTAAGAAACATTTAGTTTGTAATCTCACTCACCCCGGAAGGAAATATATTCAACTGCACCCTGCTTAATAGTTGGCCTAGCACTCACCCGGAATACTTGATTTTCCTGAATGCTTTATTTTTTTCGGCTTAGAAATGGAATCCTTCCACGAATCTATAAATATGTGTCTTTAAATTTGTTAAATATTGTCTGTCTCTAATTGTATGTGTGTGGTGTTTGCGCGTGTGTAAATAAAGCTAGATCTCAACCTTGTGTTTAAAGTCTCAACTCAACCACAGTCAGTTACAATCCAGCTGCGCAAACCCACAACACTACAATATATATATATATATATATATATATATATATATATATATATATATATATTATACAGGGGGAACCCTAAAGTCTTGCACTCATTAGAAATAAAATATTGGGCGAAAACTGTTATAATTAGACATATGGTTGTTTGGATACATTTTAGGTACTGTTATAAAATTTTTAATTAAAACGCATTACTGTAGATTTCAAATGTGAGCCCACCTGGTAGCTCGAAGAATGCCTTTTCGCATAGTGTTCTGTAATCTGTCATCTGTGATAGTACACACAGCATTTTTATCCTAATTTTCAGTTTTTGAACGTCAGTAACTGCTGAGGCCAAGACTCTGCCCTTAATAAAGCCCCCCCTCCAGAAAAAAAAAAATAACAGGAGGTCATGATGTTGGTCCATGAATCCATAGTCGTTGGCTGGTCCTGGTTCCCTAACACGGAAATTTCTCGTCTAGGAACTCAAAACTAAGGATCCGCAATGAGGAAGTTCTCTATCTTGCTCATAACAGTTGGGCCTGAAATGTTCGTTAGGCTGACACATAGATGGCACTACTAGTACTAAATCCATATGATTTTAGTTAGCCGTAACCTTCAAAAGACACGTGTATAAATTTTGACAGCTGTTGCACTATTAGTATGAGAGTTATAGCATTTTAGTGAAGCAACTTTTGTTAGTTTAAAAAAATGGATAAAAAGGAATTTCGTGTGTTAATAAAGCATTGCTTTTTGGCAAAAAAAAATACTACTGTGAAGTCAAAGCTTGGGCTTGATAAACGTTATTCGGGCTTTGCACCAGGAAAATCAACCGCAGAGACGTTTTTTGCTAAATTTAAACGAGGCGAAATGAGCACCGAGGACGATGCACGCAGTGTACGCCCCAAAGAGGCTGTTACCGACGAAAACATCACAAAAGTCCACAAAATAATTTCTATAACAGTAAAGGAAGTTGATTGAGATAGCTGAAACCCTAAAGATATCAAAGGAACGTGTTGGACGTATCATGAATGAATATTTGGATATGCGAAAGCTCTGTTTAAAGTGGGTACCGCGCGAGCTTACAATCGACCAAAAACAACAACGAATTGATGATTCTAAGCAGTGTTTGGAGCTTCAATCGTAATAAACCCGAATTTTTGCGTCGATATGTGACAATGGAGGAAACGTGGCTCCATCATTTCAAGTCCAATCGACAGTCAGCCGAGTGGACTACACGTGATGAACACTAAAAATGCTATAACCCCATACTAATAGCAACAGCTGTCAAATTTATACACATGTCTTTTGAATGCTAGCGCTAACTAAAAATCATATGGATTTAATATTAGTAGCGCCATCTATGTTCAGCCCACCTAAAATAATCCATGTTTGAAAAGATTCTTCTATAGAGTCTAAGCAAACGGTGATATTTTTTACGGTGAATAAAAACGGCCCAATAAGCCTGTCACGTATGAGACCACGCTAAACTTTAGCCTAACGGCCATCACTCATTACCTGTGAGGAAATGTGGAATTTTCCAGTTCCCAGATGTAGGCTTTAGGTTTATTTTTCCATCCAAAGACATAAACCATTGATTTATAAAAAAATGCGATTTAAGTAATCGTTTTTGATATTCTGATATCAATTTTGTTAAGATCTATTGCACAAAAAACCTGTTAAAAGAGAATTATTCAATAATAACAAAATGACTTCATTATAGTCAACAGTCATTTTCTAACTTTTTTAATCAGTTCAAGACTTATTGTTTAATCTGTATACTAAATTGCACAAACTATTGACATTAATCTAAAATAAAACAAAATTAAGAATTTCAATTAATTGAAAATTTTTATCAAAATTTCTTTTTAAGAAATTTACACTTTTTTATTTTAAGTATTTTCATATTTCTTATATAAAATTATTTTTATCAGAGTATTATATTATGACTTAATAATACTTTATTATTATCATTTAATATATTCGAATCTTTGAACTGCTACATTAAAAAATGATAAAAAAACTTGTTTTAAATCTTAAGTGCAAGCTAGGCTTATATACGGATTCGTTTATCTCGCCAAAAGCACAGGTACTTTCTGTTTTACTGGGTTCATAAATCGCCAATTAAGTGATAAATCACCAAATAAGTGATAAACCGACAAATATATGACTAGTTAAAGCACATTTTCAAATATACTTGTTAATATGATATATATTTACAGGAATAAGCAGATAATTAATTGAATTTTTAAAGTTAAATTGTGGGAATAGGCTTTTTAATATTTTTCGTTCATTTCATAAAAAAACATTTTTCTGTTAGAGAGCGAAATAATACAAAAATCGCCAAATTCGCCAATCGCCAAATATCGGTAAATAAAAGTTCATTTTTATTTCTTTTTTGTTTAAATTTCTTAAATTTATGAAAAAAATTCTTTTAATTAAATGAGCTATACCTTTTATGAAAATTTATTTTCTGAATTGCTTTTATTAATGGTTAGCTGCATCATCGCCAAAAAGGAAAGTCTGATTTTGGCAAAATTTTTGACGCCAAACAGAAAAGTATTATAACGTATACCAGAAATAATAATATGATATCAAAATAGTAAATATTATACGTATTTTTTTTTTCATTTCGACTTATATACGGGTTTTGAACTTTGGCAAATTTTTTAAAGTTAAAAAGCACTCTCGGCTTATACACTGGTCTGCTACTACATTAAAACTGAAGTATACCGTAAATGTAACATATCTTTATTAAAAATTTTTTAAATGTTCATATATTTTTTAATTAATCACTAACTATAAATTTACATTTTAACCATAATTTTTAAAAAAAAAAGTAAATTTAAAAAAATGACATTAATGCAAGGAAAACTAATTATTTTTTTTAGACAGTACATCTTTTCTTTCCGTGAAATTATATACTGTTTCAGATATGTGATTCTATTTTTTGTTCTTTCAAAAATTAAATTTGTTGGGAAATCATTGGAAAAATATGTTAAAAATAGACCCGTCAATGCTCCATTAAAAAAATGCACTTAACTATGAAAAACTTGATCGCAATAATTATTTAAAGATAAAGATGACACAAATTTAAATATTAAAAATACATTCTCACATCAAATACCACTTGGAGCAATTTAAGTATGCAAATTGCTCAAAAAAATATTCATTGTCACAGATTTTGATTGGTTTTCTTCTGAGATGCCCTGCGGTATTATTTAACCTAACGTCATGTTAAAAATATTGAAAATTACGTTTTTTTAAATACTGTTCAATTAGAAAAATTTATAATTTATTTACATAAAATTGTTTGCTTTGACAATTATTAATTTTGTAATAAGCATTTTAAAAAGTGAGATTAAAAATATTTTGTGTCAAACAAATGAAATATAATTTTCATAAATTTCTATAAACATTTTTTTTATTCATCACGTAAAATAGAATATATTATGAGATAAATTAAATAGTTAAATAATAATACAGCAATATTGCTCTATTCATAACCTGGTGATCGCAGAATGCTAGCATGCAACTGCAAACAAGTAGGAATCTCATGGTGGTAGGCATTGCAGTCACTTCTTGCAGAACAAGAAAATTCGGTGTTTTTGAAGCAACGATGTTGTTAGTATCATATTTCTTCATTGTGGACAATTTCTATGTTTTTTAAAATATTTTAAAATTAAAATATTGCCATTTGTTATTTAAAAATAGCATTATAAGCAAATCATTTATTCCTCTTCACTAAAATAAAATAAATTAGAGCAGTGAAATTTAGTGTTTTGCGTTTGAATTGGCGGAATTGACGGATTTGAATTGACGTGTTTGAATTGTTGAATTGGTGTGTCCTCGACACAAATTCAAACATAAATCATTATAGGCAAATCAAATAAATCTCTCGACTAAAATAAAATAAATTAGCACAGTAAAATTTAGTGTTTGGTATTTGAATTGGCGTTTGTTGACGTGTTTTTGAATTGCTGAATTGGTGTGTCCTCTGACACATATTCAAACACGCCTGCATGTATCGTTGTAGTCATTGATTTTCTAAACGATGGGACTCGGCGGCGATTGTGTGTTTGACAGCGGTGTAACCGTCTCGCATCGAAAATCTGATTATCAGGTAGTTTTTTTTTTTCTTTTGCTGTTTATTTATGTCCAATTATAAAAATACAGATAAATATTACTGACAGAACTATTTCCTTATACCGGTCAGTGGATTATTTATGCAGTAATGGCTTCTAACCTCTAAATTTTGAACTATTATTTTTTTTTTGATATGACAGAAATTTCAGGTGAATATTAACTTAGATAGCTTGTTATTGTACAGTTTGTATTTTTAGTTAGTTTTAGTTTGCATATATTAAATCGCATTAATTAATTATTAGTTTTTTTAATAATAGTATCATATAGTTTTTTATATTCGTTATAGTTTAACTTATATATTTGTTATATAAAAAGATAAATATTAACTTTAAAACTGCATGTTTCTCCAACTGTTAGGTGGCATTTTGCGTTTACTTTGCAACGATTTTTTAAATAACTCTACATTGCTTATTCGATACATGATAGTTTTCCCATTAATATTGATTGATTAGTTTTCGAAAAATAATAAAGAGAAACATTTTCGATTCTGTCCTAATTGCCTTTTTGTTCTCTTCTTACATGAGTAGATCTAATAAATATTTTTTTATTCTTTTCTTTCTGATTATCTGATCCATAATTTGGGAAAACAATTATAAGAAACGGTTTAATATGTTCTTCTTAACTTATAAGTAAAATGTATATCTTTATAAGTATAATGTCCATCTGGGAAAGTTTTTTATTGAAACTCTTATTATTTCCGGTATACACCAATAAAAAGTGTACTATACAAAAGATTTAAATGCTAAGTCCTAATCTTTTTGGGTTAAAGCAGAAATCGTTGAAAGATAAGATGACAACATGCAATCGTTGAAAGTTACAGAGTCTGGCAGTCGTGCAGGTTCTCCTCCTTCTTTAACATACTGCGTATCATTGCAACGTCTCGTCCTATACTAGACTTATAACGGTTTCAAGAGGACCACTTGCAGGTTTATAAGAACAACTTAAATTTTTATTTACAAACATTCATTCTACATATATATATATCTAAACATAACTCCATTTACAAAAATTAAAAATTAAGGATATAAATTAGAAACACAAGTGCAGCTCACTCCAAATTCGAGATTTAGCTTGTTGTTTGTATATTTGGATTTGGATGTTCTCAGAGCCTACATCGAATCTACCACCTGGTTAACTATTAAACGGCGTGATTCACGAAACTAAAAGGAGCTTACTTTGAAAAAGGTTGAAAACTCCGGCTTATTCAGTCAGAAAAAAAGAAAAGTCTTCTTCTGGTCTGACTCGAACTTTCACTCTGCTTCACAAATCCTTCTTTAAGAAAACTCCGTCAAGATGCGGTAGGCTTGAAGGAAACGGTAAGAACATTTTTGAACTCGTGGTCTATCACCCATCCGATGGAACAACTCAAATTCGTATTAAATCTGTACTTGTTTCGAAAAGTGAAGCTTCGCACAGACATTCGCTAATTTCTTTATATAGCTTACCGAATATCTTCTATCAGATTTGAGAGACAGGTTGTTCTCATTGGTAAAAAACGTGGTGTAATATTACTACCTAAAAATACTTTTTGTCTGCTGTCAAATTTGAGTGATGGGTTATTATATACTTGTCAAATAATATACATTCCTCTCTCCTGGGAATGAAATGTTAAAACTCTTCTCGTGAGAAAAAAAAAATGCTGCCCTATAGATAATGCTGAATCTGCTACATATATGCAATTCATGTATCAAATGACTTGGTCTAAGATACCAAACAACCAAAAACATATTCTAATGTGGAAATAATTTGTGATTAACATTTATAACTCATGGATTCAAATTGAAAATTTTACTAAAGAAGCACTATTTTTGATTGCATTTTTTATGACTTTTTAAGGAAAATATAAATGATATTAAGTGAAATGGATACACATTTGTGATAAGCATGATAAAAAAAAATCACAAGCAGATAACGTGACGATAGTGAAAAGTTTTGCTAAAGCTCATTTCAATCAATTTATGTTCTTACTATAATTGAACAAAGATTGAAAACATAAAATATGCATGTATTTCTTTCTCTGAATGCCTAAGTCAATGCTCAAAAACCGATTAAAGTAATACTTGGTTATAAATTTTCAGTATTCCTATGATTTTTATCTCAAGTAAAAATGTTTTTAAAAACCTTTAAGATATTAAAAAATTAAGTCTAAGAGATGTTCAAATTATATGCTTCATAAAACTTTACCAAAGACAGCTGAGAATAAATATATCTGTATATAATTCATATATATATATGAAATATTTCCTGTCAGGGTGTTGCCCAACTTCTTATTGATGATATTTTATGTGATGTAGAAGATAAATATTCACATTTGATGCATCATCATCATCACATGGCATCATTGGCGCAACAGCCCCATTGTGTGCCAAGGCTGTCTGCCTACTGACAGATTATAAGATGAGATATGTTTTTTTTTTACGGGGTAAGGTTATCATTCCTATGCTTAACGTTCAATAACCATATTAGACAAGGACCTACTGTTTAAAGTGGATTCCGAAACATAATAAAAATATCCATAACACCGCCGGAACTCAACCCGAAACCTGTGGCACCGAGCGCCCAGAGTATTAGTCACTCGCCTATTATGTCCCCATTAAAAGTAATACTGATTATAAATTTTCAAAAATTTTATGATTTTATCTCAAGTAAAATGTTTTAAAAACCTAACTAAAAAGGAAGGATAAAAGATGTTCAAATTATATGCTTGACAAACTTTACCAAACATAATAGGAATAAACTATTATGAAATATTTCCTGTCAAGTAGTTGTCCGAGTTCTTATTGTTGATAATTTATGTGATGCAGAAGATAAATATTCACATTCGATGCATACATTATTCAAATGTTTTTTGCTGCACTTTTGACAAAGTGTGTTTACACACGCTCTGTTTAAAATATATATGCTCAAACAAACAGCAATAGAATACTTTTTAAGTAATTATCATACATAGACGGAAAAGCGAAGTTGAAATATTTGTTTCAATCTTTTCAATTGCTGTTTGCTCTAAATATATATTAATTTTTAAGAAATATTTCCTTTCAGATATTGCCATACTTGTCAAGTTTAATGGTTTAAAAATAACAAAGCAATAAATGTACGACAAACTCAGTGCATAGTACAACAGACATGTGAAATGTTAAATCAACAACAAAATTACATGATTTTCGATAATTTATTTGCTTCTTGCTTCTGAAGTTATTGATATAATCATTTAACTACTGAAACTCAGAAAAGCGATTGATAAATTTTTTAAATCTTTTTTTCAACAATTAAATAAGGAACAGAAATAATTAAAAAATAATTATTTTCTCACCGAATTTATAAAGTAAAAATATAACTAAAATATATGAACATGTTTTGAAATGGGAAATTGAAATCACATATATTTTTAAAATATGAAATCGCATATACTACTGTGCCCAAAAAGTAAGATAAATTTTTTTCAAAAACTCTTTATTTATTCTTCCAAATTTATTTCATTGCCTTTAAAGTAATCCCTTCCGGACACAACGCACTTATGCCCAACTTTCTTTCAATTCTCAATGCATGCAAAAACGTCATTGACAAGGGATGACACATTCAAAACGCTTCGATTCGTTGAATCTCCTCAATCCACTCAAACTGTGTGCCGCAGGTGGTCTTCTGGAATTAACTCAAAGGACAACTCCGAGGACATCGCGTTTTGAGTTTATGGTAACTAGGGGAAGTCGGACGGTGTGAATACGGTGGTTGTGGAACTATATGGGTTTCATTTTGGCGAAAACACGGCCCGAAAATCAATGCAGTGTGACCTGACGCATTCAGTGTTTTCGGTAGCAATTGAGATTGACGCGTTTGGGGCCCAAAATGGAATTAAAACCGATCCTTTTGAAAATTCCGACATCATCAGCAAGGTCTCTAATTATTGGTTTGCAAGCACCGAATCTATAATTTTTGGACGTGAGTTCGTCGTCAGAGATTAATTGCGACCAGAGTGCTTTTCGTTTTTCAGCGCTTTCTCTGCATTCTTTGGTGTTTATACCACTTCTAAACATTTCTTTCCGGTATAGGAATGCTCACTGAATGCCTTCTGCAACATTTTATACGTTTCCGCAACCAAAATTTAATGCAAGTTCTTTTTTGCTCAATTAATTCAAGACATCCATGAAATTACTGGTAGGATTGGTTTATTAGTATAAAAAACACAAAGCACCTTATGAAGATTATTAACGTGATATTGAAAAGTGAAAACAAGACACCACATGTCAAAGATGAGTACCAAAAAAGAAGGGTGAAGTTGGAGGGGCCTAGCATGGTGATAAGCAAATGAAGGTTGGAGTTGGGTAATGAATATTTGGATATCTGAATGCAAGAATAAATGTATGTGAGCTAAGAGATTTTATTGACCACAGTATCACATCTTGTTCTTTTAAAAAAACAAATAAAATATAGATAATATGAAATGGTTGGCAATAGCTTTTTAAAAAATACTGCTAATCAGAGATTAGTGTATTAGTTTTATAGATCGAAAATAGACCTGCTCCAGTCGGGAAAGAAAGCATTTTTCTCAGTAGCCATAAATGTGGTAATGCACAGTACTTTAACACAGATCATTATAATAAACACGTGCATTTAAAAAACTCAGATTCTTATTTAATCGTGTGTTCTTCCACACGTAAAACATTTTAGATACTATTAATGCATTCTTCCTTTCGCGGGGAGATCGACAGATTATAGATCCACACAGATCAAAGTAAATAATTCAAAAACTGGAGATCTCGGTAATATCAGTTTGCAAATGTCTCATTATTATTTTTTATGGGGGAGGGAACAACACTTTATATCACATGAGGCTCATATAAGGGGAGGAGCAGTTGAAAAATAAGTATATCGTTCGAGTAGATCAATCCACGTTTTACCCAAATTTAAATTTTCTAAAAATGGCAGACGATAATTTAGAATACTTTTCGCTACGACCTCACTCATGGAGGGAAACCCAACTTACAACCTTTAAACTCAGTAAATAAAGAAAGATTTTTGTGTGTTGAGTATCAACATATTGAGTCATCATGGTCAGGCAGTTAAGATCATGATTCTTATTAAGAGACACGTATTTGTTCCTTTTCAACTTTTCTAGATAGCCAATCACATGTTCAATAAAAAGCAATTTTTTTTTTTCCTTGATCCCACACTAAGATAATTCTAATAATTTTTCTAGTATGTTTTTTTTTTTTTAATATAAAATACTATGTCTCTATTATGATTTTCACCTGTGTTTTTTTTTTTTTACGAATTTAAGGTGGAAATTCATTATTATGTGCTTAACTTTTAAAATCTACACATAATAAATACATAACGATTATGACAATTTTAAGAATAAAATAATTCAGTAGATTGGTTACATGTAAATATATCAAATATATATTTATATTTATGCTCCCGATGACACAGGTTTCCAATTCGAGTCCCAGCCGTATTCTGGATGCTTATAGTGGTTTGGAATCCATTTTAAACCGTTGGTCACAGTCCAATAGGACGTTAGGCTTAAAGCTTAGCGCTAACAACCCTATCTCGTAAAAGAAAAGCATCTCCTGTTTCGAAATCGGCCAGTAGGCAGACGGCATAGGTCCAACATGGGGTTGTTGCATCAATGAAGGAAAATACTATAATTACATACTTGGATATGTTGCTGTTTATTTGTTTTTAAACAACTACCAGTACAAATAACAAACATTTGTTACAATTAATTTCTCTGCGCAAAAGAACTTTATCCTTAAAAGAAATAAGATTTCATTAATCATTTCTGTATGCCTGAATAGATTAATCTTAAAAAATAATACATCAGAAGTATAAATATTTATAGAATGTGCAATTAGAAAGATTGGAAAGCAATTATTTAAGAAAATTTTGGTTTAAGTAAAATATGGTATTCAAATTAAAAAGCAAAATATCATATATTTTGTTTTTTAAGACAGAAAGAACTTTATTGTTATTAAATTTCTTTACTATTGCGAAGATATGCAATAAAAAAATTCAAGTTCATACTTTTATCTGCTCCTAACATAATACAGAAAATGAAAAATATAAATGAAGACGATTTGAAAATTATTCTCTAATTTATTGAAAATAGTATCATTAAAAATTAAATGAACATTTGAACTTCTATCTTCATTTTATTTATCATCTTTATTCTATTCAAATATTTATTCAATTTACGAATATTACGAAGATATGCAAATAGTATCATTAAAAATTAAATGAAATTTTGAACTTCTATCTTCATTTTATCTGTAATCTTTATTCTATTTATCTTCCTCATTTAAATTTGTACTTTTATCTTTTCTAATACCAATTTTATAAACAAACAAATGAAGATTATTTTTAAATTATTTTTTTATTCAAAATAGTATCATTAAAAATTAATTGAACATTTTTAACTCCAAACCATGAATTTTTTTCATTTCATAAGGTATTAATGAAGACGCCTGCAATGATTTAAAGATGCTGAAATGAGCTTTCCCCTCTTTTTTTCTAAGCTTAAAAACAAGAATTCTGAACT
>BPLR01004411.1:0-34563 GCA_021605095.1 Caerostris extrusa | reverse complement strand
ATTAGGTTATTTGGAATTTAGTTTACAAAACCCTGGAAAGTACCTGATACAAAAAGTATCGAAATTTTTGCATATGCTCCTTTATGTAAGAAGATTGAAAACGATTCGATTTTTGTCGTTGGAGTCATGGGTCATGGGTCATTGTGTGTACCAACAGTGATCATTTCTTCCTGCTCAAACAGCATTGTTCAAAACAGATATGAACTCTTTCGAAAGCGTTTTAACTTTCCTCTCTTTGCTTTCAGCCAGGAAATATTTCACCAAGTTATTGATTTTGAATATTTTTATGTGCATTTGGTGGCGCTAATAGTGTCCAGCAATCTTGGATTATTTATTATTTCAATATCTGTGTGTTGGGTTTACATAAATTTAATAATATTATTAGTCTCATCCTATTGCATTGTTCTTTTCTTATTGTAAATGAATGCATTTAAATATTTCTCAATCATAGTTTATCTGAATTTAAATATCCTTTTATAGAAAATTCCGTTTCATTGTTGTATTTAAAAGAAAGAATATATTGGATGTCTTTCGTTTTCAATTTTTTCATAATTTTTAGAGACAAGTTCAGTAATTTTCATACTTTTTTAGAACAAGTTCAGTAATTTTAATAATTCTTTAGATAGAAAAGTAAAGCTGATGATTTCTAGGTCAGAGTCATTGCTTGATCCAAACAGGAAATGAGACGGGCTTTGCAAGTTTTATGGCGCCGTATTTCAGTGCGTTGTATTTTTTATTTTCCCGAGTCTTATAATTCTCATTTTATTACATTATAATTTTGACAACCTTTTGTTTTTATTCACATTTATAGGCAGCTGTATGTACATGTCGAAATGTTTCATGAAGTGAGGTAATATTTTTAGCTTCATTTGAAAAGAATTAAACACGACTCAGATTTGGTTCATTTGTTAAAATAAATTTTTTCAAATTCAAACGTTTCCACAAGTCAAGGTAAAATGACCTCTGATTCCAGTTACATCATGAATTTGATATTATATTTAACAAGTAATATATAAAAAAAAAAATTTATATAGTCAATTCCTACTTTTTTTTTCACTCTATTACCGAGAAAGTCCTTTCTAAATAATTTTCATTTCATTTTTTTAAGTTTATCTGGTGCCATCTATTGGTATTATGCAACTTAAATCTAAAGAGAAAACTAAAATTAATTATTTTAAATTTAATTACTGAATTAATATTTGAAAAAACTGTATTAACACCCAGTGCCATACACTACAAGTTCAAAAAAAATGTATTTGAACATGAGTGGAACATGATGAATAAAAAGTATTTTTATGAACGATTGAAAATTTGAACAAGATATATAGGGAGAGTGTGAGCTAATAGAAGGAATTGCAAAAAATTAGCTGCTATTAAGAGATATAAAATGCATGGTTATTTTAAATATTTTTTTAAAACAACTTAAACATACCTATTATTAATACATTTAAATGAATACTTTTAAATAGTGCAACTATTTTAAAGTCCTTTTTCAATTCCTTCTATTAGTTCTTCTCCCTATATATATCTTGTTCCAATTTGAATCGTTCATAAAATACTTATTTATGTACTGAAGTTCAAATACATTTTTTTGAACTTGTAGTGGATGATACTTGATGTTAAAAACATTTTTTTTCAAATATTAATTCATTCCTTAAATTTAATTAATTAATTTTAGTTTTTTTTTACATTTAAGTTGCATGTATCTAATAATAGATGGCGCCAGATGTAAGAGGTAAAATTTTAATTTTATTTGTAAAGGGCTTTTCTGCAATATAATGTAGAAAGAGTAGGAATTGACTTTAAAATTGTTTCTTTCATATTACTTGTTTTTCCTCAGATAACTGATTTCAATTAGCAATTTTTCTATTTTTCAATTATAGTCTTATCAAAGAAAATTAAATAGCTCCATAATATTTTCCAACAATACAATAGAAGTACAATATATCACCATAAGATTATTTAAACATGAATTTTGAACAAAATAATATAGCTACCAATGAAAACTTTAAACATTTGATCAAAATTAAAACTAATTAAATAAGAACTTAAGTTATTAATATATGTACCATTGAACCAATATTTAAAACTACTTGATTGCATCTCTTTTCAGTATGGTTTGATAATGCTTTGCCGCTACCTGCTTCAAATTAGGTGACGGTGCACCTCAGTTTGAGGAGGAATGCCCATGGGTGGAGGAATGCCCATGGGAGGAGGAATGCCTATGGGAGGAGGAATGCCAATGGGTGGTGGAATGCCCATGGGTAATGGAATGCCTATGGGTAATGGAATGCCTATGGGTAACGGAATGCCAATGGGAGGAAATAATTATCCGGGTAGTCAATATTCACAGATGGGACAACAGTATGGAAAGTAGAACCTGATAAAAAAACATCATAGAAATAGAAAAGGACGAAGGAGAAAAATAGGACGAAGATTTAAGACACTGCTTATGTTTTATTGTTTGTATTTATTAATAAAATTTTGAAGCAATTATTGCCTGATTACTTATCTTATTAAGTTAATATAAAACTTTAAGCAATTCTTTAAATTGATTTAAAATTGCTATACTACTGTGCCCAAAAGTAAGACCAATTAAAAAAAAATCTCTTTATTTATTCTTTCAATTTTTATTTTATCGCCTTCAAAGTTATCCCTTCCGGACACAATACACTTATGCCAACTTTTTCCAATCCTCAATGCATGCTAAAAGTTATCGGCAAGGATGGTCTTCAAAGCGCGTGACGATTCACGTTGAATCTGTCCAATCGATTCAAAACGGCGTCCCCGGAGGGTCTTTTGAATTTAGCGAATAGCCAGAAGTCGCAAGGTGTAAATACGGTGGTTATGGGTTTAATTTTTGGAGAAAACGTCACGAAGAGTCCATGCAGTGTAAGATGGAGCATTCAGTGTTTTCGGTACCAATCGAGATTTGACGCGTTTGAGGCCCAAATTGAGGCCCGGGTCTCAGCAGGGTCTCTAATTGTAAATCGAAAGTTTGCAATCACCAAATCTTTAATTTTTTGGACGTGAACTTCGTTAGTTGAGGTTGAGGTCGACCATAGGGCTCTTATGCGTTTTCTGCCTTCTTTGAACTGAATGCTCACCGAATGTCTTCTGCAACGTTCTATACGTTTCTGCAAACAAAATTTACTGCAAGTTCTTTGCTCAATTAATTCAGACATTTCAAAATCGCCGGAATCACTTTTTAGCGTTTCTCAAAGCCAAGCGTAACTCAAAAACTAATGAATATTTTGACTTGAAATTTCACACAGATGTCAAGGAGAGTGCCAGCAACCTAAAAAATATAATTGAAATTCCATAATCCCGGGAATTTTAAATTGAAAATTGGTCTTACTTTTTGGACACAGTAGTAAATTACCAATTAACATTTTTTGCAATTGAATCTATAACGTTAGTAATTTAGTAGCATGTCAGGAATTGTTTTGTACGTGAAAAGAGAGTAAAAATAGAAATAAAAATATGTGCAATATGATAAAATCAAAATATGTGAAATATGATAATTATTTGAATAATAAACAACAACATAAAACTGGTGAGTCCAATATCTCAATCAATAAATACTTTTTATTGGAAATGATAAATATTTTATCCTTTAATTTATTAATCAAGAATAATTCAAAAATTAACATTAATTTTCAATTTTAATACGTATTAGGAAATAAAATTTTTGATTAAAATTTTTTTCGTTAATAAAAATTATTAATGTTTCTGTTAACAAATGTTTTATTTATATAATTGTATAATTTTATTATGTATAATTGAAGCTGTATATAAATTTATATAAAAAATTATAATTTATTTTTCATAAATAATTAAGTATTAAAATATAAAGGGACAAACACACATAAATAAATATTAAAAATGGTATATCTTTTCAATTCCTACTATTAGTTTACACTCTCCCTATATATATTTATATATCTTGCTTAAATTTTCAATTGTTAATAAAATACTTTTTATTTATCGACTCAAGTTCAAATACTTTTTTTTTAAACTTGTAGTGGATGACACTTGATTTTAGTACAGTTTTTCAAATATTAATTCATTAATTAAATTTAATTAATTAATTTTAATTTTATATGGGAGAAAAAAAAAAATTTCACTTAGTTAAGATATTTAGTAGGATATAAATTTAGGAATCAATACCGTCAGTGGCGAAGCGTGTAGATCGCTGGAAAAAAATTTTCTTTTTCAAATTCTTTTTTCCTTCTGGGTTCTAGTCTGAGTCAAGGAGGAAACAAAATGGAAAGTGAAAAATGTGAATAAATTGGTGAGAGAGATGGAAAGTTTGTGTGTGTGTGAGAGAGCGAATTTTTTTCTAACTTAAAAAAAATGAATGAAAATTATTTATAAAGGAATTTCTGCAATATAGTGAAAAATAAGGAGGAATTGACTTAATTTTTTATATTACTTGTTTACTTCAGATTGTTAAATATATTTATTTAATAGAAACCAAAATAAAAGAAAAATCAACGTGACGCTTTTATATGCTAGTTGTGCAAATGTTATTCATTAAAAAGATCTTATCTTTCTTATTATTACCTTCGTTTTGGAATTAATTCAAATTTTGGTAAAACTTTTTAACTGAGAGTTTTTTTTTTTTTTTTAAGATAAGTTATTCATTTTTAATTTTTTAAAAAATTTATTGAAAAACAAGTAACATAAAAATTTTTTATTTAAAATCAATTCCTACTTAGGTCAATAAAGAAAAATTTTTATTTTAGTTACTTTTATTTGAAAATCAAATAAAAAAACTTATGTTTCGACCCGAAGGCATAAATATGCTACGCCGACGCGCTACCAAACTTTGCCATTGCAAGACAAATTTCTCTTTACACTATACTGCAGAAAGTCCTTTATAAAAATTTTAATTAATTTTTTTAAGTTAGAAAAAATCTCTCTCTCTCTCACATACACACTTTCCATCTCTCTCACTAATTTATTCACATGTTTCATTTTTCATTTTGTTCCCTCCTTGACTCAGACTAGAACCCAGAAGAAACAAAAGAATATGAAAAAAGAAATTTTTTTTTCCAGCGACCTACACGCTTCACTACTGACGGTATTTATTCCTAAATTTATATCCTGCTAAATATTTTTATATAAGAGAAATTTTTTTTTTCCCATATAAAACTAAAAATTAATTAATTAAATTTAATTAATGAATTAATATTCGAAAAACTGCATTAACATCCAGTGTCGTCCACTACAAGTTCAAAAAATGTATTTGAATATTTGAGTATTGATTATTGAACTGACTGAATTATGCTACAAACTCTTTTTTTTTTCATTAAAAAATTGCCTTTTCATACATTATACTTTACTTACATTTTTAAGTTGTTTATCATGGTGGCTATTAAAAATGATCCAAACTGTAATCAACGTATTTTCAACTTATATTTGATTCAAAGAGTACTCTTCTTTTTCTAACATGTCTATAGAATTGCATTGCAGGAATGCATTGGGATTTATTTTCTATATCACTCAAGGGCCTCTGTTACTTGAATTAAACAATAATAAAAACAAGTAATATAAAAAAAAAAAAAAAATTTTGAAGTCAATTCTTACTTTTTTTCACTCTATTGCAGAAAGTCACTTTATAAATAATTTCTATTCATTTTTTAAGTTTATCTGGCTCCATCTATTGATAGATATATGCAATTTAAATCTAAAAAAAAAAAACCTAAAATTAATTAATTAAATTTAATTACTGAATTAATATTTGAAAAAACTATATTAACATCCAGTGTCATCCACTACAAGTTAAAAAAATGTATTTGTACTTGGGTGGATGAATAAAAAGTATTTTATGAACGATTGAAAATGTGAACAAGATATATATAGAGAGAGTGTGAACTAATAGTAGGAATTGAAAAAAAAGAAGATTGTTTATTTGTTTATCTATTTTTACCAGTGTAAAAAATGCTATTATTATTTTGTCATCTGTTTGTCGTTATCTGTTAGAGTGAAAGTAAAACAATAAGTGGTTCCGAAAATAAAACTAATGTTTGATCGTGACTTTTCCTTTATTTACTATTCACAACAAGAAATCGTAAAGGACGACACAATAAGAGAAACCCTGGCAAGTTTTTAATGCTATTTTTTTTTTCAAAGAACATAAAGATTTGGGACTCCAGGAATTTCAATGCCACATAAATTTTTTTATTTATTCAAGCGCACTTCTACAGCTCTAATATGTTGCAGATCAAAAAATATTTGGTTTCAAGTTAAGTCAACATGAAGAGAATTTTGGTAAGTTTTTGTTTGCTTTAACGAATGTCTGGTTTGCACATTTTGCTTATAAAAAGATAAGCACTTTTTATTTTATAAGGAATTCATGAAACTTCAATATTATTAAATAAAAATTATTATAAAGTTATATTATTCGAATGGATATTAACAAATAGTTATGCACTAACTGAAGGAATTTCCATTTTTTCCCCAAATATTTAATTAAATTGTGTCTGTGTTTCAATGTCTATGATAAATTTTGTCGGTACTTACGTATTAACGCAACCGCAGCAGAAGTTGCGCCAATAAAGAGCTGCCAATGCGCCAAAATAGAGACTGTTCTTAATCTATGTTAAACTGTATATCAGCCCATTTTCCACCGAAATCCGAATGATTACTTTGTTTTTAAATAAAGTGTTTTGAATTTTGAAAGTTTTTTTGAATTTAAATAAAATGTTTTATATATTTTATGATTTGTCACAAAAATTTTAAGTGTCGATTGGCGGCACTTAAAAACCGCCGAATCTGTAGCTGCGGTGGCGTTAATATGTAAGTACCATTATGCCTATAAATGTGTATGATATATTTATTCTACATTTACTTTATAAAGGGACTTATAAAGGGAAAGGAAGTTTTCATATTTTAACGATAAAAAATAAAATAATCACAATAGATATTCCTACGTAGCAAAAATTTAATATGATGAAATATATAATTTTAAAAATATGCTAGTCGGAATCTATCAACTTGTTTAAATATTATTTTGTTTAAAATAGGGACTAAATAAATATACATTGTAATAAGTAAACAAATAAGTTATTTGCAATATATATATATAAAACCAGAAATATCTCTGTTAAACTTAAAAATAATAATTTTTTGTTTTATGAAAACATACTAACTTTCCTTTAATTTTTCAAATAATAATTTTTAAACATTTGATGTTTTAACAATTTAAATAAAAAAAAAAAAAGGTATTGCTAATCAATTAAAAAAAAATTCTTTACTTCAAGCATTTAAAGACATTTAGATATTTTACGTGTGATTCCTAAAAATTCTGTTTAAGATAATCAGTTGAAATATGCTGTTTTTAAACATTTTAAATATGAATTTTGATAGTATTGCTTTTGACGTTATTGCTGAATTTAATGTCGTTTAAATAATAACTGTATATACATCATAACTTTATGTAACAAACATTTATGATACTTTTATACCATAAATTTACTATATAAAGAGACTTACAATGTTATTAAGAAAAACAAATTAAAAGTTAAAACTTATTGCAGAAAAAGTTTTAACATTTTAAGTATAAAAAAATAAAGAAAATAACCGCAATATATATTCTTATGCAGCAAAAATTTAATACGATGAAATATATAATTTTAAAAATAGGCCAATCGAAAATAAACTTGTTAAAATATTATTTTATTTAAAATAGTGATTAAATAACCAAGATTGTAATGAGTAATAAATAAATTCTTTGAAATATATATGTGAAATCAGAAATATCTATCTAAACTTTAAATAATTAGTTTTTGTTTTATGAAAACATATTAACTTTTTTAAAAATTTTTAAAATACTATATTTTTAAACATTTAATATTTAAATAATTTAAATAAAAAATAGACTAATCAATTAAAAATTCTTTACTTCAAACATTTAAAGACATTCAGATACTTTATACATGTACTGTGCTTGTTTCCTACGAAATAGTATTCAAGTTAATCATATGGAATATGCTGTTTTTAAACATTTTAAATATGAATTTTTATTATATTTTCTTTTGACATTATTTGTTACATTTGACATTATTAGTGAACTTAATGATAATAACTCTATATATATCATAACTTTATTAATCAAAGAGTATGAAAAATAAAAAAAAAAAACCTTCAAGCATAACAAATAACTGTTACAAGGAAAGATGAGATTAATTTAAATGAAAATTTTATTTAATTTAAAAATATTTTTGGTTGATCCATCATCTATGAACATGTTGTATCATTTATTTCAACTTATTTTTAATTAAAAATATTAAGGAAAGCTAAATTAAATTTCCTAAAAATAATTAGTTTTTAATTGATATTTCGAGAAAAATAAAAGTATAAAAACTTCCAGCTATTTCATTAGAATTATTATTTGATAAATTTTAATATTGTCAATGATTTTACTATAAAAAACTCATAACGTTGATCAATGAGATGAAGATTAAAATAATTTACTTTTAAGCCATTTAAAAATAATGAAACATTTTATAGTGTCTATCTTTTCAATAACAATCAAGACAATTTGAGGCTAAAAACTTGGCAAAACTCATATTATTTTTTACCTTATTTATTTATTCTACGATTGGATCAAAATGATTAAAAATCCTTTTTTTTCTGTAATTTAAGCAAGTTCAAGGACAAAATATTTCACAAGCATATTTATAAAAAACTTTAAATCCCAAGTAAAATTAACTTCATACATATGTATATGATTGTATTGTAAATTCTGGAATCATACATTTTCCGCACTCGAGAGCCACGATTGATTTCAAAAGAGATACAGAGCACGTGATTTAATGTATGGTGAATATTAGAGCAAACATTTTATATAAAATTTTACTGCTTATATCATTGAAGCCAACTGAGAAATTAATGATTAATTTTAAAGAAATGTTGTTAATGTGTTAAAAATGCAGCTAAGACAATGCAGGGTATAAGAAAACGTCCTAAACATTTCTATAAGACTTTCATGCTTTTAAAAGTCCATAATATAATGGAAGTTACGAGATGTGATTTGAAATGGACTATAGAATGCTGCATGGAAGAAAATAAGGCTGTTGGGCATCTCAAGCCTCGTAGATATTTACAAGCCTTCACATTTTTAGAAAAACAGCGGTGGATGACATATGCAATTGCAATTCCACTTGATATTTTCTTACTCAGATGCCATTTGATGCTATACGCATAACCTGAATTTCTCTCAAACGCCGTGAGGTCACTTCTGATTTCATTAGTCCGGGAATTTTAAATTGAAACTTGTTCTTACTTTTAGACACAGTAGTAAGATTTAATAGAAATGCCAGAAGGGATTGTATCTTGCAAAGTATAATTTTTCAGAATTTCTAACGGAAAATCATTAATTCCACACTTGTGTTTCTTTTCCCAGATAATTTTCTACGTCTATGCTGCTCATGTTGTAGAAGTAAAAGCAGCCCCTCAAATTCCAATGCTGGGAGGCATGTCGATGCCTGGATTGATGAATGGATTGGGGCTCAACATGAATGCTAAAGGAAGAGCTGGGTTCGGGTTTGGAAATGGAGGCGCTCCTGGACTCAATTTCGATTTGGAGGAAATGCGGGTCTAACAGCTGGAAATGGAGCTGGTCCTGGATTGAATTTTGGATTTGGCGCAAACGCTGGCTTGGGAGATGGAAATGGTGGAGGTCCTGGATTTAATCTTGAGTACGGAGGAAATGCAGGTTTTAATCTTGGACGATAAAATTTACTAGTTATAGATAAAATCAAAACTCTTGAAAAATTTCAACCATTATCATAAATGTAGTAATATTTCATGTCGTACTTTCTTGTAGATTTGAATTTATAGAAATAAAAATCATTTTATTGTAGGCTATTGTAGGTTATTTAATCATCTCATACTGAGGACAATTTAATCGAACGAATATTTTACAAATAAATTTAAAAGTTATAATAAAGAATTTGTTTTTAAATGTATTTAAATCACATCACAGTATGTATTGTTATAATATAAGTTTAGGAACACTGGAGAAGTTAAAAAATAGTACTATAGCTAGACTTTTCTGCACAATCTGTATTTATGTTGTTTTCTCCAAAGTTACTATTTATAAACTTTGGCCACATTCTATAAAAGACTGTAAGTAAGCATGACAAAGGAAGAGTTAGCTGGAAATTATTAAAAATAATTATTATATTTTCTTTTCACCGTAGGCCATAGAGTCCTGACTAAGAATCCATGAAATAAACCATTTAAATTAACAGATGACGAAAAAAAAAAAAAATGAAACATTAATTTAATGTGTTTCTTTCTCGGTATATTAAATAAGAATAAAGTATACTAAAAATACAGCAAATTTAAAAATTTTCAGTGAGAATGTCTTAAGCATGAATTTAAATGATAACATTCACTCTATTTGGGGTATTTGAAAAGACAGCATCATGCCATGCTAGTCAGGAATTTCTGTAACATTTCAAATAAAATTTCAAAATCCCTATCTTGTCGTGTTTTCATGTTTACAAGTCTGCTGCTGTTTGAAAAAATGCAGACAGCTGCTATTTCTACGCCTCATATGTTAATGAACAACAAATATAGACGGTAGAAATAAGCAATTTTATGAAGAATATGAAAAATTAAAACTTTTTATTGTTTGTAAATTGTTAATGAGTTATTGCATCATCAGGATTCCAACGGACATACAGTTGGCAATAAAGTAGTCCCATTTCTCTGTGTACATAAAGGAAAACAAATTGCATCTGCAATAAAAATTTTGTATTCTACACAAAGGTCATATAAAAAAAAACTATAAAAATATATAACTAACATGGAATCTGAATGAATTATGTAATTTTGAATTAAACTGGTTTCCGAAAACTGAAGAAAAACCAGAAAAATTGAGACTGGTAAATTTCTATTCATTTTAATTTAGCGAAATTTTCTATAATATTAAAAAAAGAAAACAATGTTTAAAAAAAAAAAAAAAAAAAAGGTTATTTTGTATTTTGAAAAACACAAAATTGTATTTTGAAAAAACACAAAATTGGAACACTCCAAAAAACATAATATCTGAGTTCAACATGGGACCAATTTCAATATGGAGTGTGAATACATCTGGTAGACATAACAACGATGTTTTTTTCTCAAAATATAACTAATTGATCATCAATGTTGCCAATTGCTGTATCAAGGTAGTTTGAAGAACTGATTGGTTGTAGAGTATTTGTTAAGTGCATCAATGCGTTTAATCTAGTAGAACCTAAATAACTTAAATTGAATTGAAGTTCGGTAAACGGGCGGGCACCTCAAATGTACTTGATTTCTGATGAAAATAATACACTAACCTACCACTGTGTGGCTTAGTATTACTGTACGAGTCCCTTTTTAAACAAAGCCTGGAGTCATAGGAGAAGTACAGATTTCTCTTCACTTACACTATAATTAATTTGTGTGTGAGCCAAATTAATTCTTTTATTTCGAGAGATGATGTGTGTGGGGTATACAGAAGGTTGGCTGTTTATAAGAAACCCTGCCATATGAAATCTGCTCGCAATTGATTTCGATGCCCGTCTTCTAGCGATTGGTTCAAGAGAAGACCTGGAATTTGTTGGCGCAAGAATTTTATGATTTTTACCATTAATTCAATATGAAGGGTGATTGCATCTGGCAGACATGACAGCTATATTTTAATCTCAAAAATTTAATTTATTGGATATCAATATTGCCGATTGCTATACAAAGGCAGTTTGAAGAACCCGAAGTGTTGTAGCGTACTTGTTAAGAGCACCAATGCGTTTAATTTAGCGCAACCTATATGACCTGAATCAAGTTCAAGTACGGAAAACGTGTCGGCAACTCAAAGCTACATTAACTGCTTGACGAAAGTAATTCACCAAACAACCTCTGGGTTACTTGAAACCAAAACCTGGACTCATCGGAGAAGTGCAGAATATCATTGACATATACTTTAATTAATATGTGTGTCAGCCAAATTAAATCTTTTATTTCAGGGATGATGTGTGTGGGGGATACAGAAGGCTGTATGTCTTATAATTCACCCCTCCCCTGAAATCTGCGGCAGTTGATCTGGATGCCCGTCGTCTAGCTACTGGTACAAGACAAGATCTTGATTTTGTTAAAGTTGGAATTTTACTATTTTTAGCAGTTAGCTACCAACAAGGGGCATCTGCGGCGTCCTCGACTCTACCTTCAAGATGTTGATTAAATTCTTCGAAATGCATGCCATAATCTAGAAAAACGCAGAATAAATCCGATTCAACCATATTCATACACAGGATTGTCTCGTGTCACGGAAAGACAATTTCCGATACACAGGATTGTCCATCATTCTGCCAATGTTACTGTTCTTCAGATAAATGATGTCGAGTGCGTAACATGATGTATTGAAACTTCACCACGCAGTTCCTACTTGCAGGAATTGCACACGCTTTCGTGTTTAGCAATAAACCTGATCAAATCAGACAATCCAAAACAAGAAGTTTCCAATATCGTAATCAATGTTTTTAAGTTTTTTTTTCCTTTGCATTCCCGAATGATATTTTACATGCATTTCACATTTAATTGCCAATATTCCAATAAAATATATCTACTCATTCCAGACTACATATATCTATCAGAATCCATATATATCCATACATCTACTCAGAGGGCGGGAATGTCAACTTCCATCACTTCTCATTGGAACAGACATTTCTCAACTTGTAGTCTATCCCCAATCACGATGGAACAACTCATGGTACAACAACTAATTTATATTCAATATATAATTGTTTCGATCTGTGAAGATCGCACAGACATTCTCCTGTTTTCCTGAACCTTATTGTGCATATTACCGATTATCTGCTATCAAATTTGAGAGATAGGTTATTCTCATTAGTTCAAACACTAATTGCATTTAGTAAAAACTACCCACAACATAGCTCCTCTAAAGTCAAATTTGATTGATAGGTTTCTTATATTTATTATAAATTTTTCAAATAACATACATTCCTCTCTCCTGGAAATGAAATGCCAAAACTCTTTAGTGAGGAAAAAAATGCTACACCACTAAGTCCTTTTTGTTTCTATCAACCGTGTACTGTACAAAATTTCCTCAAATTGAATACGCTAAACATTTTATTTTTAATTTTTGTAAAGCACTTTCCTTTTCTCAACAGTTTAACATAATTATTTTTATATTTTAAAATTATTATTTTTTACTTTGTTTTTAAAGAAGTAACTTTATCAATGAACAAAGTGTCAAAGAAATCAACAGTGTAAGCGCGAATCATCCACAAATTATATGTCCTTACGGTAATACGAGAAATTTTGCCTTTTTCAATTCCTTCTATTAGCTCACAATCTCCCTTATATATATATATATATATCTTGTTAAAATTTTCAATCGTTAATAAAATACTCTTTATTCATCCACTCAAGTTCAAATACATTTTTTGAATTTGTAGTGGATGACACTTGATATTAGTACAGTTTTTCAAATATTAATTCAGTAATTAAATTTAATTAATTAATTTTAGTTTTTTTAGATTTAAGTTGCATATATCTACCAATAGATGGCACCAGTTCAACTTAAAAAAATAAATGGAAATTATTTATAAAGGACTTTCTGCAATACAGTGAAAAAAATAGTAGGAATTGACTTAAATTTTTTTTTTTTTTTTATATTACTTGTTTTCTAGGAAAAAAAAAAAAAAAAAAATAAACATTCTAGACAGGAAATTACAGTATAACATTATCAAAAAATAAGAAATTCAAGAGCAAGAATAAATGATGAGAGTAAATATGAGCAAAATTATTCTTGAAAGCGAACTATTTTAAGATCATATTTTTATTTATTTAAGTATTGTAGCTCCAGAGTGATTTTTTTCATCCGATCAACAGATAAAAACATCGAATTTTTTTGGAAAGTAAGTGTTTCTAAATACCTAGGTGTATATATTTTAAATAAATTGTTTAAGGAATATACACATTTTAAAATATTCTAGAAAAAGAAGAATGAATAGCGAAAATAATGACTTAATTTTGCTTTTGTAAAATGCATTTAAAATTTAGTTTTCCCACTACTGTGCCCCAAAAGTAAGACAAATTTTTTTCAAAAACTCTTTATTTCATTTATTCTTCCAAATTTATTTCATCGCCTTCATAGTTAATCCCTTCCTGACACAATGGACTTTTGAGTTTAGGGAATAGCCAGAATGGCCAGTGTGAATACGGTGGTTGTGGAACGAATTGGATTTCATTTTTGTCGAAAAAGTCACGAAGAATCAATGCAGTGTGACCTGGCGCATTCAGTGTTTTCGAGATTTGATGCGTTTGAGAACCAAAAGGAATTGACCGATCCTTTTGAAATTCCAACATCAGCAGCAAGTTCTGTAGTTGTAAAAAAAGAATTGAACCAATTGAGAACCAAATTTTGACCGATCCTTTTGAAATTCCAACATCAGCAGCAAGTTCTGTAGTTGTAAATCGACGGTTTGCGATGACCAAATCTTTAATTTTTGGACGTGAGCTTCGTCTATTGAGGTGGATGTCTGACCAGAGGGCTCTTCGTCTTCAACGCGTTCTCTGCCTTCTTTGAACTGATTATACCACTTCTAAACATTTCTTTCCGATATAGGAATTCTCACCAAATGCCTTCTGTAACATTCTATACGTTTCCACAAAAAATTACTGCAAGTTCTTTGCTGAAATCATTCAGACATTTCAAAAATCGCCGGAATCAGTTTTTAGTCTCAAACATTAATGAATATCTTGACGTCAAATTTCACACAGATGTCAAGGACAGTGCTAGCAACCTAAAGAAGAAAAAAAATAAGCTCCTGAAATTTTAAATCTAAAATTAGTCTCAGTTATGTACTTGTCTCAAAAAATCTCAGTTATGGTACTTATATATAAAATAAAGATGCAGAATTAGTCAAAATTAATTCAGACATTTCAAAATCGCCGGAATCAGTTTTAGTCTCAAACACTAATGAATAGCTAATCAAGGACAGTGCTAGCAACCTAAAAAGAAAAAAAATCAATAAACTCTTGAAATTTTAAATCTAAAATTGGTCTTACTTTTGACCAAGAAATAGCTAATAGAATTTTATCATTTAAGAAATAGCTAGTTGGCTTATGTTTAAATGAAAAAAATCTCAGTTATGTACTTATATATATAAAATAAAGAGGCAGAATAAGTTTTAAGTATGTTGTTAATGAATTAAAAGTAACTATATATAAAATTAATCCTTGCTTTTTAACTTCTTGCTATTTGAAAAACAAATTCCATGCTTTTCTACTCTTTGTTTTCTATTCTGTTTTAGCATTTATTTTAATACGACCTTAACCTAAATCTCCGGTAGTGACATTTTGTTTTTAGTGCTTTTTTTTTAAACAAAAACCATAACTTTCGAATAATAAAGGAAGCGTGTGGTTGCAGTAAAAAGAAACTCTAAAGAGCTCTGCCATCTGAAGCTAAAACCGTAAAACTAATGAGTACATGCATAATGAGGATTTCAATGTAGGAAGTAAAAAAAAAAAAAAAGTGCAGCTGGTCAGAAATTAATGATTGTACCTTGGTATAAACAGCTATAGTAAGTCTAAGTAACTATTTCTATCTGTTATAAAAATATAAATACCACACGTATGTTAAACATAAAAATGTAACACAAATTAAAAAAAAAATTATGACATCAGAATTATTTGTCTCAAAAAGTTATAAGTAAAAATAAAAATCAATTGTATCTCAATTTTATAAAGCCAGATAAAATAAATGACATAAATAAATTAAAATAAATAAATAAATGTTTTACAGTGCTTGCTTCGAAAAATTGGCTATAGATCTTTTAACACACTTGGTGAAGAGTAGTTCATAAAATAAAGGAATAATTTTTACAAGTGTAATTTCATTAAAAAAAAAAATGTTATACTGACGTAATTTCTTTACCATTGCATAAAAATAATTTTTGTTAGACTAGTACAAATTAAATAATTTATGTGTACAACAGCTGCATTGTCAGCAAATTTTCATTTTACTATTACTGCATTGTCGGCAAAAAGCAAATTTTCATTTTACTATTACTGCATTGTCAGCAAAAAGCAAATTTTCATTTTACTATTACTGCACTGTCAGCAAAAAGCAAATTTTCATTTTACTGCTACTTGTCAGTATAAAATAATTCCTAACTCATTATATTTCATTTCGCTTTCACAATATTAGATGATTTATTTGTTTCTATGTCAAATTTGCTATCGTAAACTAAAACTGTAAAACAAATGGGTAACTAACCGTAACTAACTAACTAATCTAAAACCGTAAGACTAATGAGTACATGCATAATGAGGATTTCAAAGTAGAATTTAAAAAAAAATCACAGCTGGTCAGAAATTAGTTGTTATACTTCAGAAATTAGAGATTGTACCTTGGTATAAACAGCTTACAAATGCTGAGTAACTATTCTTATCCTTCATAAAAATATAAATTCTTCACATACAGTGACGGATTTATATTCGATGCCGACCTATGCCCAAGTTAATTTGACAATTTAATACGAATAGTGATAATGGATTCGAATTTTAATGCTTCTTTTCTTGCTTTGACGACTTCAAGATGTAAATATTTAAAAGGTGGAATTATTTGTTTAAATAATTAATCGTGTAAGTAGTCAAATTTAAAATACCTAACAAATAGCTACTAAAAACATTTCGTTTAGTATAGCATGTATCTATTGACGTTAGATTTTTTCATAAATTTAACAATTTAATACGAATTGTTAAATTAACCAAAATTTATATTTTACCAAGAGCCAAAACATTATGACCACCCCTACATTTTGCAATGAACTCGCCTGGATGACGTGGAAGGCACGTGTCAGGTGGAGGTGGTATTTAACTGGTATTAAGTGGTGTATTAATCCATGCCAAGGCGGGTTGAAGCTGTGTTGCGCGTCAAAGGTGGGCCAACTTGTTATTGACAGGTGGTCATAATGTTTTGCTCTTGAGTGTATTTGGTATAACAACTAAACATACAATTTAGAATAAATTGCTTTTAGTTAAGAAGTAAATCACATCTATCTAATTAATTATATTATATAGTTGTTTCTTGCTTTCATTCTTGCGAAAGTATTAATGACATCCTCATACTTAACTTCTTGAACTAATTGTGTTTCAATGCTTAATAACGAAAGTGAATTGAGCTTATCTTGCTTCATAACTAATTTTTCACGTCAGAAAAATTTATGTAAAATCTATCGTCAATAGATAAATGCTATACTTAACAAAAATTTTTTTAGTAGCTATTTGTTAGATATTTTACATTTGACTACTTACACGATTAATTATTTAAAAAAATTCTACCCTTTAATAATTCTACCCTTTAAATAATAGTTCTACCCTTTTTAATATTTTAAATAATAGTTCTACCCTTTAAATATTAACATCCTGAGGTTGTCAAAGCAAGAAAAGAAGCACTAAAATTCAGTCTTACAGATGATAAAAAAAACAAAATCGATTTCAAATATTTGCCGCCTCGAAAATTTTGGTGGCTCTAAAATTTGCCGCCCTAGGCCCGGGCCTAAGCCTAAATCCGTTACTGCACACATATATTAAACATTAAAACGTAACATAAATTTAGAAAAAAATAATGAAATCAGAATTATTTGTCTCAAGAAATTATAAATAAAAATAAAAAACAATTTCATCTTAGTTTTATAATGCCAGATAGAATTGTGATTTTTTACATAAATAATTTTAAAAAAAAATCAATAAGTTTTTACAGTACTTGCTTTGAAAAAAAAATGGGTAGAAATTATTTAAGACACCAGGCAAAGATAAGGAGAGTAGAGTAGGGAGTAAAGCGTGGGGTGCTCGATATCAATCGTTACAATTTTTCACTAGTTTCATTCCGAAATGCAGAGTTAGTTTAAAAATGCATACAAAGCACCCCACACTTTAGAACAGTGACATTTTTCATTTTTCTCTCTTCTGTTAACAATTATTTTTGCTTAGTGGGCATGTTTTTTTGTGTTTTCAAACTGTAATATTTAAAATGAGGTCCCGGTACTTTTACAATAATTTAATTTGATTAAATGCGAATATGCTGAGCCAGCCACAGGGTTCGAACAAAAATATCCAGTCAGGTGCGTTATCGTTATGCCACTGTCCACGATAATGTCTTAGGTACTTTCCTTTTACATGGGTTAAATGCTCTTCATAATTAAAATAAAATCACTAATCGCTCGTAATCAAAGATAATAAACTTATCAAAATATTGTATTGTCGTCGGTCATAAGTCTGCAACGGTTAAATCAAACTGTCAAAATAGCCCAAAAGAGTCAGTTACAAACAAACATACAGGTGAAACTAATAAAAGCGTAATAAAAGAACCAATAAATAACGTTGAAAGTTGTCCAGGACATCACTGGCCTATTTCCCCAAAAACAATACCCATATATTTTATCAGTAATAAAACAAATTCTGCAGAAAAACACTTCTTAAGCCATAATTTCCGAATCATCAAAAAAGATAACGCATGTAAGATCATAAAAATGATGTTTCACTTGCTGAAAAATAAATGCATCGCGCATCATAATGGTGATGGTTAAGACCAGGGACGAACAAGTCCAGGGTCCACTGCAAACACATTTATCGATGTGCACAGGTTAAAGAAAATCGAAATGAGGCCATGACGAGGTACTCGTCTTGAACTGAGCCACATTTGTGAATCGAATGTCAATGGTTAGAAGTCAGATAACTGAAAATGTCAAATGGAAGAGTTTTAAGACGTCTCATTTGAAGATCGCTCTATCCTTAACAGTTTTACACTCTGCATTTTGCAATATGAACTATGGGAGGAATAAAACATTTCAAATTACAGCATAGTCCCATCTTAAATGTCAAGCAGTTCATCGATTTGTATGCTTACTTTCATTGCATCTATTGCACATTTTTTCAATTCTACCATTAGTTCACGCTCTCCCACACCATATATCTGTTTCAAATTTTCAATCCTTCATAAAATATTCTTTTATTCATCCACCCAAGTTTAAATACATTTTTCACTTGTAGTGGATGACACTTGACACTAATACAGTTTTTTCAAATATTAATTGCCAATTAAATTTAATTACATTATTTTTAGTTTTTAGATTTAAGTTACATGTATCTAATTCAATAGATATTGCCAGATGTATATGAAAATTCCAACTATTTGTAGGAACTTTGCAAATAGATAAAAAAAAAGTAGAATCGACTTACAAAATTTTTTTTATTTTACTTGTTTTTCAAAACAAATGCCATATCTTCATATTGTTGTTAACCATAAATAAGACATTTTTTTTATAGTCAAAAGAATCTTATAAATTTACAGTCGATTGATGCATCGTTATATTTCATGTTGAGAAATAAGTTAATTTGTGGCATAATAAAGAAGATATTCTGTTAAGGAATTGCAAACTGATTTTCACACTTTAAGCATACCTTCTAACAAAATGTAGCTATAATAATATAATCGGTGGCCATTATTTATGAAGGATATATTTTTATTTGTTGGCATGTAGGTAGCTTCTACGACTAACACCATAGCAACTGCCATAATGTGGAATTTTATTATGGAAATGATTTCAGAAATACGTCTTGTAAAATAAGATACATTTAAAATGTGACTTGATGGCCAATAAATTTGATATCCTTGTACAAGTTTAAAACAGTAAAACACTGCGACTAGAAGTTGAGATCCGAACTGGTGCCTATAATTTATATGGCCGCTACCTAAAGAAAAATTAAAAAATGCTTTTTATTTTGAGTATTGATTATTGAACTAAGACTGGTATACTTTACAAACTCTTTTTTTTTTTCATTAAAAATTTGCCTTTTCATACATTATACTTTACTTACATTTTTAAGTTGTTTTTATCATGATGGCTATTAAAATTCATCAAACTGTAATCAACGTATTTTCAACTTATATTTGATTCAAAGAGTACTCTTCTTTTCTAACATGTCTATAGAATTGCATTGCAGGAATGCATTGGAATTTATTTTCTATATCATTCAAGGGCCTCTTTTACTTGAATTAAACAATAATAAAAACAAGAAATATAAAAAAAAAAAAATTTTAAAGTCAATTCCTACTTTTTTTTTCACTCTATTGCAGAAAGTCACTTTATAAATAATTTCTATTCATTTTTTAAGTTTATCTGGCGCCATCTATTGATAGATATATGCAATTTAAATCTAAAAAAAAAAACCTAAAATTAATTAATTAAATTACTGAATTAATATTTGAAAAAACTATATTAACATCAAGTGTGTCATCCACTACAAGTTAAAAAAATGTATTTGTACTTGTGGATGAATAAAAAGTATTTTATGAACGATTGAAAATTTGAACAAGATATATATAGAGAGCTAATAGAAGAAATTGAAAAATTGACAATTAAAAACAATAAATTCCAGAAAGTTTAAAAAAATTTATTCACTCCGTTATCAAGAAGTGAAATAGAAGAAACGACTACCTGTTAATTAAAAAGCTAAAAAACACATTAATCTTGTGAATATTGCAATAACATTTAAGTGGGCATTTTGACGTCTTTTAACCAGAAATTCTTGAAACTGACGAAAGAGGGTCTATGAAGCAGCTGTACTTCTTAAGTATTTACAAATTAATGTGAATGAATTTAGTATGCAGTTGTCTAGCTATATTAAAAAACAGATTTTTACATTTTATATTCTGACGTATGCAACCAGCTGCATTTTTTTATAGTCTTTGAATTGAATATAAAAAGGCTCCAGCTCACACTTACTTCATACTTCCAAACAGGCTCACTTGCTCACTACGAAGGTGAACTTTATTCTCACAGCTACCATGCAGCTTAAGGTGAGTACGTTGAATTCATTTAAAGAATTGAATTTTTAAATTCATATAATGGATGTTTTTATATGTAAATGAATATTCTTTAGATAACTTCTTTTACATGTGTAACAATTAGAATCCACTGTATATACACAGATGTATTTAAAGCTTTTGTAGTTTGCCTTTCTAAGCATTTTATACTATATTCATTATTTTTAAAAAGGCGTTTTCGAAACGGATAACGTTGTGACTTGAGGTCAATTGTCGAACAATCAACCTGCGATGGCACAATGAAGTTTATTGTTCCAAACCGAGTAGCATTATGTTGTTGTCAGATGAGGTACTAGGTATTACTGAAATTTATTACGAACATTCGAACCTTGTAATAAATTATAATTATAATTTAATAAACGAATATTAATAATTATTAATAATTGTAATAAATATTAATTGTAATAAATTGTAATAAATAATTGTAATTAATTGTAATAAATGCTATTAATAATTGTAATAAACGAACATTCCATCCTCCAACGAACATTTCTTATTGCCCACCCTGTAATACTACTGTGCTCAAAAAGTAAAAACAATTTTTTTCAAAAATATTTATTTATTCTTCCAAATTTATTTCATCGCCTTCAAAGTAATCCCTCCGGACACAATGCACTTATGCCAACTTTTATTTTCAATCTTTAATGCATGCTAATAAGTCATGGCCTTCAAAAGTGCGTGGCGATTCACGTTAAATCTCTTCAATCGACTCAAAACTGTTTCCCCGGTGTGGGTCTTTTGAGTTTAGTGAATAGCCGGAAGTCGCACGGTGTGTATACGGTGGTTGTGGAACGATATGGGTTTCATTTTCGGCGAAAGAGTCGCGAAGAATCAATGTAGTGTGAGCTGACGTATTCAGTGTTTTCGGTACCAATCGAGATTTGACGCGTTTGACGCCCAAAACGGAATTGACCGATTCTTTTAGAATTCTAACATCCTCAGCAAGGTATCTAATTACAAATCGACGGTTTTCAAGCACCAAATATTTAATATTTTGGATCTGAGTTTCGTCGGTTGAGGTTGATGGTCGACAAGAGGGCTCTTCGTCTTCAACGCGTTCTCTGCCTTCTTTGAACTGTTTATAGCATTTCTAAGAATTCCTTTTCGATATAGGAATGCTCACCGAATGTCTTCAACATTCCATATGATTCCGCAACTAAAATTTAATGCAAGTTCTTTACTAAATTAATTCAGACATTTCAAAAATTGCCAGAATCAGTTTTAGAGTCTCACAAAGCCAAGCGTAACTCAAACAATAATGAATATTTTGACGTGAAATTTCAGACAGATGTCAAGGAAAATGCCAGCAACCTAAAAATGAAAACAAAAATTGAGGGAATACTAATAACTAATAGTTAAATATTTTTAAAAATTACATATTTAATTCGGAACTTTTTCCTGTGAGTTCTAATGGAGTCATAAAAATATTTGACCTCATTTGTTTCGTTTTTATGCATTCGGGTAGTATATTTAATTGCATGCTGCATGTATGAACATAGAGAAAATAGTTTGAAAAGCGAAACCAAACCGAATCTAACTGTCAAGTGTAAAGTGAATGGAAGTAGTAAATTAATAACCTAGGAAGTCATTCTTTTGGGCTTGAGAAGTTGAAAGTGCAAATGTACCAAATCGCACATCTACGGTGGTTTCAAATAGAGATAACAAAATTGGATCCAGTGTAGCAGCTTTCTCAACTCTTAATTATTAGCTAACAAATTTACATATACTTATTTTTTTTCAATTCCTTCTATTAGCTCACACTCTCTCTATATATATCTTGGACAAATTTTTAATCGTTAATAAAATACTTTTTTATTCATCCACTTAAGTTCAAATACATTTTTTTTGAACTTGTAGTGGATGACACTTGATGTTAATGCAGTTTTTTCAAATATTAATTCAGTAATTAAATTTAATTAATTGATTTTAGTTTTTTTTTAGATTTAAGTTGCATATATCTACCAATAGATGGCGCCAGATAAACTTAAGAGAATGAATGAAAATTATTTATAAAAAGGACTTCCTGCAATATAGTGAAAAAAAAAAATGGGAATTAACTTTTTAAATTATTTGTTTAGTAACGAATTACTCGTACTGAAGTACCGGAAAGAACCATCACAGAACATTTTGTTTTTGATAGCCTTCAACAATCTTGTTACTGAATACTGAAGCATTCAATGGGTTTTATCAGTCAAACTTTCTTTGCTAATAATGACAATAAACGAAATATAAAACTAAGAGTCAGAATATTCTGATGAATTTTTAAAGATTTTAAATTAAACAATATTGTTAATCACAAAGAATGGTGATTTTGGGATTCCCAGAACCTTCAATATTCACTATCGCTGGCAACCCGGACGAGTTCTTTTAAGAACAGCATCACACACAAAATTTATAAAAAAAAAAAAGGATTGAAAAAAAGCAGAATACTTAAGATTATCGTTAGTAAATCGTTTTCTGTGAGATTCTATTCGAATTTCATTTCATTCGGTCGTCAGTTTCTACTTTTTTTTCACCATATTACAGAAACGTCTTTTACAAATAAAGTTGAAATTTTACTCTTACATCTGGCGCCATCTATTATTAGATACATGCAACTCAAATCTAAAAATTAATTAATTTTTATTTAATTACTGAATTAATAATTGAAGAAACTGTATAAATATTAAGTGTCATCCACTAGAAGTTCAAAAAAAAAAATGTATTTCATCGTGAGTGGAGGAATAAAAAGTATTTTATTAACGATTGAAAATTTGAACAAGATATATGTAGGGAGAGTGTGAATAGTAGGAATTGAAAAAAGAATTTAACATATGACTGAAATGGTAAGAATATAAGCAACAAAGACTGCAGTATGTGGACCGAATGTCTCAACACATAGTGAAAAAGATGAAAGTTAAGATCTCATGTCTGTTATCAAAATGAAAAAAATCATCTAGTAATTTTTTATTTTAAATAAATAAGTGGATACAATTTTAATTTTTTTTTTAATTTATTGCTTGTGAGTAACAATTTTCAAATTGAAGTATAAAGGATATTGCATTCGTTTCAAAGTATAGAAAGAAAGTGAATTTGTCGAAAGTAATGTCAACGAACACCTGTGGACAGTTGCTCATTGTGCTACATAAATTTATTATTGTATATCTGTAGTTTAATAGTTCGAAATCAATATTTTGCCACTTACAGCTTAATATAAATAGCAGTTCTTAGACTGAATTTGATTCCAGTTGAAGGAGTATTTTGTAACACTGCTTTTAAAAAGTAATTTATCCAGCACCCATTATGCAAAGCGTCTTCTACCAACTTTCTATAAACTGAGTAAAAGTTATAGAATTTTATATCACACCACACGGAAATGCAAAGATCTTACCTTTGAAAATTTTTACCCTCCCTCAGAGAAAAAAGTTTATTTTCCGGAAGAAAAAAAACCCTTCAATAAATTTGTTAACTTGTTATAGGATTTCATGTGTTTTTCCTTACAGTATTCTTAAAAAGTTAAAAAATAATAATTTTTCATCATTTAAATCACAAGTTATTTCTTAAAATGTATTGTATGGTTTAAATTATTAGAAGGCATTGTGGCTTAGCCTTATTATAAAAGGCATTGGTTTGTTTATACTACATATAATAATATATTTTGAGAATGACGAACAATTCTACACATTTCAGGTACTTTTCTACTTCTGGTCGCCCTATTTTCGATGGTCGAAGGATCACCAGACCCTCTTCTTGGTTTAGATCTTGGTCTTGGTGTTGACGCTAATGTTGATGCTGTTGTTGATCTCGGACTTGGTGGCGGTGGTTATGGTTCGAAATGCCGTTCAGACCACTGTTATTAATGCAGCCACTTATTTTGTCAGTGGTACATCAGCTCCTGTAGAGTACATCAGTTCCTGTTTCAGCTCCTGTACATCAAATTAATGATTGGTGAAATTCAATAAAATTATATTGCTTAAACGTTCTTAATTTTATTACACAAATGTTCAGATTACAATGGAATCGATCACTGATTTTAATTTGAGGCCTCCTTTCCTTTGGAGAAAAAAATTACTGTCTCATCTCACATTGCGTTTAACAGTTAAAAACGTTAACATCACTTTTTAATATGTTATGTTTCATTGCAATGAATTTGAGGGAAGGTGTTATATAAACAAAGCATTTACGATATTTAAATTTATAATCAGGTTTATTCACGTGAATTAACCAGCATTCCAAAATACAACCAATATGTCTAATACAATACTATACTTACGAAATCCCTATCAACTATCATCATCATCCTCCGCTCCAATTTTCTTGTCAGCAGAGAGAGCGTTGTTAACTTTAACAGTGAAAGTTCTGTCGCATAGGTAAGACTTGATGAGCAGTGTTAAGTATACCGGAAACTTGTAGGCAATGAGTTTATGAATTAAGCCATCGATCCTATCAACTAATAATAAATTCTTTCCGGTAAATATATTACAACATTAAAATATTTTAGCTGTAAATTCAATAAATTTCTCTTTTGTAACAGTTTTGGAAAAAAATCTTTATATCATTGAGGCTGTTTTTAAAATTATTGAAATATTTGATAGTCGAAATATAATTTTAGAATATTGAATAGCATATAAACTAAATCCCACTAGCTTTTGTATTTTAATATAGTGTTTTAATTTTTTAATATGCTATTAATGATAATTAAACACTGCCTTTATAGAAACTTTTTTCATATATTAACTTGAATTTAACTTTTATTAATAACTTATAATAGGATCCTTTAAGAAAAATACTGTGTCTAATAATTTTAAAAGTTGCATACATGCATAATTTTGAATAAATAGCTAATATACTGCAAGTCTTTTCATGATTAATGAGACACTGTCTCATTAATCATGAAAAGACTTGCAGTATATTGGCTAATTATTAAAAAAAAAATTGAAATTTATATATTATAATTAATTGAAATTTTAATATTATTTATCAAAATTATATGCAATTTTAAAATCAAATTAGTGTATAACAAATTAATGTCTTTTATTAATAAAATTGAATGGTATATTGTATGATACAATGAATAGATGATAAGCACAGATAGAATGGTATGAATAGATAATCTAGTTATAAAACAGTTTTGCATATAATTGTGTCGAATTATTTGTAACTTTTTAAATGTAGAAAGAAATTTTAAAATAAACTAAATTACTATTGTTAGTAGGCAATTTTTGATTGAATTTAACTTTAATCGCAATGAATTAATTTTAAATTTCGTTTTTAATGTAAATTAATTGAAAGCTTCGAATATTTATTTTAGGACTTTAAAAACATATTTTGTTTTCATGAATAAGAGAGATACATGTTTTGAAATAGTTTTTTTTTCGTGCTTTCATTGCTCTAAATATTGTTAACGTTGATGAAAGTAAATTAAAATATTGAGAAACAATAAATGCATAACTAAATAAAAAAAAAAAATTAAAAAAAAATAATTTATAGATTCACATATTTTTTCTCGGAGAAATAAACTATTTAATAGACAATTCAACAGGAGATTTGCTTGTATAAAAAATTGATAGGCAATCCTGGTCTGCATTTGACTTTAATAATTTTTTCTAAAAGAATTCATTATTCTAACCAAATATATGTTTATAATTTTTTTTTTCGTCTAATGCAGATGGCAAACACTTAGACACTTGGTCTTGGATGCCGTAAGGCAAGCCCTGAGCAAACGTTACTCACTTTGCATTAACAGGGGGCGCGTGTAACGGACACGGAGTAACAATGCCCCCGCAACGCTCTACAATCATATTCGACCGGAACCTACGGTTTAAAGTGTATTCCGAACTACTACAACATCCATGGCACCGCCGGGACTCGAACCCGAACCCCGTGGTACCGTGCCCCAGACACTCGGCCATTCAGGCCTAAAATATATAATATATATTGATATATAAACATTTTCATATTCTAAAAAATCAAACTATATTTTCAAATTCATTTTATGGATTTTTAAAGCTGTAAATTTTATTAAAATCAAAGTTGATAAAAATAAATATTCAATTTTATGTATTTTTATTATGAAACCTTTTTCAAATAACTTATTCATTTTTAAAATATTTAAAAAAATGCATAAAAGAATCACTTTTAATGATATTTAGGCTTTTGTTAAATCTAAAAACGCTGCTACCTAAATAATAAATTGATGAAAAATTAAAATTTCGAAATAAGTCTTTGAACAATATTTATTAATTGACATATTTTAAAATTATTTTATTTTCCTTTAGGGAAAGTGTAAGAAGGCACCATATGTTTATAATGAATATATATTTAATACAGAGACCGAATGTTTGTGCGAAATTCATTTATATTTAAAATTATAAACTTACAAAAATACTCATTAATACAAAATTTTAGCAAAATTAGGAGTTTCTCTCATATAAAGTAAATAAAGAATTAATTATTGAATATGAAAACAAGAAATCAAGTTTACATTCATTCCTAAAGGACAAATCTTTTATATTCTCACACCAGAACATTAACTTCAAAGTTTAATATATCCTCTCTTAAAATTATAATGAACACAAATTTAAAAAAAATAATACAAATTTTTTTTTTTTTAAAGTCAATTCCTTCTTTTTTTTTTCACTCTATTGCAGAAAGTCCTTTATAAATAATTTTCATTCATTTTTTAAGTTTATCTGGCGCCATCTATTGGCAGATACAGGCAACTAAAATCTAAAAAAACTAAAATAAATGAATTAAATTTAATTAATAAATTAATATTTGAAAAAACTGCATTAACATCAAGTGTCATCCACTACAAGTTAAAAAAAATGTATTTGAACTTGAGTGGATGAATAAAAAGTATTTTATTAACGATTAAAAATTTGTACAAGATATATATCGGGAGAGTATGAGCTAATAGAAGGAATTGAAAATTAGGGTGCGCAGTAGATTTACCTCCCCGTGTTGCACCTGGTAACACTTTTTAGTGGCTAAAAGATCTACAACTTGGCATTATGTCTTCCTCCCCTCACTTTGATACTCTTCGAGTCCTACAGTGGAATGCCGGTGGACTGTCTCAATAAGCACGCAAAGCTTTTGCTGACTCTGTGTAAGAAGGATATTGATGTCTTTACTAATAAGGAGGCTAATTTGACAACCGACTGTCTGCGAAACCATCTTTACAGACTCAAAATTGTTCCTTCCCCGATATGCAGCTCTGGAGTGGCCATGGACTCCCCGCACTACTTCACTGTCATGCTCTGAGCAAGACTTTTTCTTGCCAAGCGATATTGGGAGGCTAGAGATGTTAGATTAATAAACTCTGTTTCAGCATGTTTTGTTGTATTCTCTGTTCTTTTTTTGTTCTTTTTATTGCTGTAATTGTTCATAATCTTTCATTGGAAATTAAAAAAAAAAATATTTGAAAAAACTGTATTAACATCAAGTGTCATTCACTACAAGTTTTAAAAAAAAAATGTATTTGAGCTTGAGTGGTTGAATAAAAAGTATTTTATGAACGATTGAAAATTTGAACAAGATATATATAGAGAGAGTGTGAGCTAATAGAAGGAATTGAAATAAAATAAAAATCAATATAAATATTTACATTTCTTCGCCAGTAAAACCGTGTGTTAAATTCTTTATCCTTAAATAAACCTGTGTTCCTTTTTGTGTTATATTGGGGCCTCCATAATATCATAAGCCAAAAATACATTTCTAATACAAAAAAAAATTCAACAAACCTCAATTTAGTTTCCTACAAACTTATTATGTACTTTAATAATAAAACAAGTAATATAAAATAAATTTTTTAAAGTCAATTCCAACATTTTTTTTCATATTGCAGAAAAGTCCTTTACAAATAAAGTTGAAATTTTCCTCTTACATCTGGTGCCATCTATCATTAGATACATCCAACTTAAATGTAAAAAAAAACTAAAATTAATTAATTAAATTTAATTAATGAATGAATATTTGAAAAAACTGTGTTAACATCAAGTGCCATCCACTACAAGTTAAAAAAAAATGTATTTGAACTTGAGTGGATGAATAAAAAGTATTTTATTAAGGATTGAAAATATGAACAGGATATATATAGGAAGAGTGTGAGCTAATAGAAGGAATTGAATTACTAAGCAAGAAGTTTAAATTGGGGATATCTTATTATTTTTCCAAAGAAGTTTCCACGTCATTTGAATCTATCAGGCCTTGATTTTAGTTCCATTAGATTGGTTGTTTATTGGTTGAAACTTCATGCTAAGGCTGACAACCCTACCCCTTAAAAAGAAAATACCTCTCGTTCCAAAATCTGCCAGTAGGCAGGCGGCCTCGAAAATTTCAATGAATATAAAAAAAAAAGGATTTGCAGCTGGGGATAATTTAATTAATTAAGTTTTACACTAGTGTGCAAAACTTGAGCAACAGGTGGGTTTTTGCCATAACTCCACGAGAAATCATCTGAGAGACATGACATTCAGAAATGAGGGAGAGTATTATGTACGTAAAGGATGACGAAAGCATCGGTGCTTAAAAAAGGAATACAATGCATACGGTATGGAATCAAACAAAACAAGCTTTATTGAACGCATAGTATCGTGATTTATGATTGTCTATCCAAGAGGAAGAACAACAAGCAGGTATTCCATAATATGGGATATGCCCTCCCCCTCACTGCAACGGTTGCTTCGCACTGTCTCCGCATACTCAGAACCAGCTGGTGCAACATTTCTTGCGGTAGGAGTGCCCATTCCTCAACCAGCATCTGCTTGAGTTGTTGGGTGTTCTCCGGAGGATGTAAGCGTGCTGCAAATGCGTCTCCCCCAAAGCATCCCACACATGTTCGATGGGATTTAAATCTGGGGAGTACGCTGGCCAATCCATTTGAGTGATATCTTCACTTTCCAGTAGCTCCTCAACTACAAGAGTCCGATGTGGCCGTGCATTGTCATCCATAAAAATGAAGTCTGGGCCAATGGCACCTCGAAACAGACGCACATGGGGAAGGAGTACCTCCTCACAATAGCGATCCCCGGTTACAGACCCTCTGTCGAAAACGTGGAGCTCAGTTTGCCCGTTCAGCAAAATGCCTCCATAAATAAAAATTCAAGTTACAGAGGTAATAAACATATTTATTTGCAACTTAAAAATTATATTATGTACTACAATAAAAAATGAAAATAATTCTTAAACAAACTTACAATTAAAAAGTCAATTATTATTATTATTATTATTTTGCTTTAGACAATTCGATCGTCCACTATCTATAGCATTATCTAAGCTATAAAGAGAAGAAAATTCTTTTTCTTCTGAGTTGCTATTTCATAGAATTGATTTATTGTATACATTGTTTACATTGTTTTGTAAGAAACAATAACTTGCATTGTCGGAAAATCCTTAAAGTCGGTAACTTATTTTTCTTCGAGCTATAGAGGTAATTAGTTTTAAATGATCCAGTTGTAAAGGTTGTAAAAAAGATTGTAAAATCAAACATTGCTAATGTTCGAGATACAGAGGTCCAATTTTTTTTCGAGTTACGGAGGAAAAATATATACCGAAATGGCTTGTGGAGATTGACTCATTATTTCGACTTATAGAGGGTTGAAATTTCGAGTAATGGAGGTTTTGGGGCTTGAAGGGAAGGGTACAAAATTTTTTCGAGTTGTAGAGGTTTTCGACTTAAAGAGGTTCTACTGTATTAGTAGTCATGATAAAAAAATATCCCAAATATAAAAGATTTAAAACACAAGAAATATTAATATAGAATACTAATGTCAAAAATAGATTTTTTTAAAGAATATTTTCCCAAAGTTTGCATTTAACTATGCGTTGTTTCATGGATTAACTTTTCGTAGTTATTAGGTAGGCATTATTTCTTGACATAAGTTGTTATAATTAACTTCTCATTAGTTTTGCTTTATGGCTTAAGTTTCCACAGTTAGCTAGTAGCTGGTATTCAGTTGCAATGTACGAAGCTAGCGTATGGGAGAGCTGAGGTTTGAATCTATATAATTCTAATAAATATAATGAGCTACGTTCACTCATTTGATTCATATAATAAAGGAACGACATTGAAATGCATATTTATCTAAAAATAATTTTATTGCTTAAAGGATGTTTTGTTTCAATGTATAGTGAGTTGTATAAGTTAAAAAAAATGAAAATTTACAAAATGAAGCGAAATCAAAATTTCTAAAGAAATAAAATTGTCTATAAGAGCAAATAAAATTGAATTGAAATATGAAACATATCAAATACTTAAAAATATTTATGTAGGAATTATATAAAATTATGGAAGATAAAAATGTTTATAAAGAACTCAAAAATTAATATTCGTTTCTATTTATCTATCTTCTTAGAAAATAAAATCTTATGATTAAAAACATTGTTTGTTCATAAAAATTGTTATTGTTTCTTTCTACAAATATTTTATTTATTGTGATTTATTTAGAACTTATTTTTTAACAGTTATTTTAACAAATATTATTCTGGATATTATTACACAATATATAAAATACAATCAGGAAATTTTTTTAGTTATATTTACATTCAATATATTACACTGAGAACTCTCAATTACATTTACATGAGAGTTCATGGGAATGAATACAGGTAATATTTGACATAATTCAGACAGTTTTCTGTGCCTTTTTTGTGTATAATTGAAACCGTATATATAAAAATTTATACAAATTAATAAATACATTTTTAAATAAAAATCTATAACAAATTAAATAAATAAAATATATTAATAAATTTATATAAAAATTTTTAATTTATTTATTCTTTCATAAATAATTAAGTATTAAAATATAAAAAAAGACACGCATTAATAAATATTACAGAAGGCCTATTCTTTAAATTCAGATTGTTAAAAATATTATTTAATGTAAACATAAATAAAGAATAATTAATGTTGGGCTTATTATGTTAGGTATGCAGCTGTCATCCATTATAAGGTATGATCTTTCCTCATTAATTATTTCCTTTTGGATTAAATTCCGATCTTTATCAAACGTTTTAACTGCTAGTTTTTCTTTTTCAATTCCTACTATTAGTTCACACTCTCCCTATATATATCTTGTTCAAATTTTCAATCGTTAATAAAATACTTTTTATTTAAAAATTTCAATCGTTATAATATACTTTTTATTTATTTTATTTTATTTAATACACTAATAAATACTCAAGTTCAAACAAAACTTGTAGCGGATGACAGTTGATGTTAATACAGCTTTTTCTAATATTAATTCATTAATTAAATTTAATTCATTAATTTTATTTTTTTTAGATTTAAGTTTCACTTATCTACCAATAGATGGCGCCATATGTAAGAGGAAAATTTTAACTTTAATTGTAAAGGACTTTTCTGAAATATAGTGAAAAAAAAAGTAGGAATTGACTTTAAAATTTTTTTTTTATATTACTTGTTTTTCAAGGCATTCGAAAATTAATGGACAATGTGTAAAACTATGTAAATGAAACATGAATGAATGTAAAATAAAATTGTAGAATGAAAACATGTAAATGAATCTTTTAATTCTATGTCTTTAAAGTTATCGTTTTAAAGTCAACTAAATATTTAGAATTCTTCTGAAGTAGTATTATACATAACGCTATTAAACATCAAATCAAAACTTTTTTTTGGAGAGTCAGCACATTGAACCCTTCTCATCGCTTTACATTTAATCGAATCTTGTTTCTTAATAAAATAAATCAAATTTAAAAAAAAAAAACCAAAAGTTCATATATTTTTTACTCGTATTAAACGTTAACTACGTTATCGTCACTCACTTGTATAAACTCAAAATGGCAATTTTTCTTAGATCTTGTGTGCAGAAAAGCAATTAACTCAACCATATATTGCATATTACAACAATTAACTATTTTCCAATCTTAAGGATTAACGCCTGAAACATGGTCACTAACAGCAAGAGAAGAGAAAATGTTGGCAATCTTTGAAAGAAAAGTGCTACGAACTATTTTTGGTGGAATCAATGACAATAGAAATTTGCGAAAAAAAATACAATTTTGAACTTTACAAACTTTTTAGAGATATTGACATTCTAAAATTTTTTAAACTTAACAGAATGAGATGGACCGGTCATCTCATGAGAATGGAAAGTGATAGAGCTTCTTTGAATGTTTTCAATGTAACCCCTTTTGGACAACGACCAAGGGGAAGACCGAAAAAGAGATGGGTCGACTGTTTAGAATCTGATTTTAATGTTATTAAGATAAAAAACTGGAGGTCCACGGCCAAAAGGAGAACAACCTGGCTGGATCTTTTAAAAAAGGCCACGGCCCACAACGGGCTGTCGAGTCAGTTATGATGAAGGTTTAACGCATTAGAAATTTCCAAAATTCATGGCAACATAATGCACAAAATAGATGCTTTTTCACAATCTTGTTCATAAATGTCGCAAAAAATATCAATCAGCATTCAAGAAAACGTCAGAATCATGGAACATTTGTTTGTTTTTCAGTGCATTTGTTACGATATTTTATTTTTGTCAATGAATGAGTGTCAGTAAAGCACTAAAAATAAGTACTTAATATTACATTGTTTTCAATTCTGCAATTTAATAAAATGGTCAATAGTCGCATTTCAAAAAAAATTGCAATATTTTTGAAAATTTAAATTAAAATTTATTTAATATTATTAATTTATGCACCTTTTACAAGTAATAAAAAAAAACTATCTTCAGATCGTCAAAGGTATATCGCTCTTAGATAATCAGAATCTCATTCAGAAGGAAAGCAACCATTAAATGCAGATACACAGAGACAAAACCATAGTTGGCAGAATATATTTTCGGTTTACGATATTATGTTGTCCCCGTTTTAAACATCGATAACAACACGTTGTATTTTACTGCTGAAGAAATATAAATGCATTTTATTAATTTTTGTTATATTTTAAAATTTTGTTCATTATAATTTCAAGAGAGGAATTATTAATTTTTGAATTTTACCTTCTGGTGTGAGAAGATACAATATAATACATAATTGTAATACAATACAATAATATAAAATACATAATGCATAATAATTATTGTATTGTATTATTTATAAAATATATATAATGTAATTATATTTTTATGTATTTATTTATACAATTATGTATTATGTATTATATAACATTATACATAATATGTGAATGTGTAAATAAATTTATTTATACAATTATGTATAATGTAATATAATATGTAATACATAATTGTATAAATAAATACAATCTTTTAAGAATCAATATAAAATTGACTTCTTGTTTACGTTATCAATAATTAATTCTTCATTTATTTTGTATGAGAAAGCTCTTAATTTAGTTAAAATTTTTTACAAATGAATATTCTTACAAGTTTAGAAATTTAAATATAATTCATAAAATATTTAATATGTAAATATTTATTAGGTTAGAATAATGAATTTTGGTAGGAAAAAAAAAAAATAAGTCTTATAAATACCAGGATCACTTAACAATTTTTTATATTAGAGACTCTCCTGTTGATTGATCTATTTAACAGTTTATTGTTCTAAAAATATGTGAATGTGTAAATAAATTTTTACGTTATTTATTCATTTATTTATACATTTATTGTTCCTCAATTTTTTAATTTACTTTCATCAACATTTATAATACTTAGAGCAATGAAATCAGGAAACAAGTATTTCAAAACATGTATCTG
>BPLR01004410.1:0-25996 GCA_021605095.1 Caerostris extrusa | reverse complement strand
CCGCCGTCTTGTGTGATGTTTTCCGACGACTCAGGTTTAGTTTGCAGTCTGATTTTCGCCGGACTGGCCAGGATTCTCGCTGGAGAACGCCAGGTACCCGTTACCACCAAGAGAACACCATTGAACGACACCGTTACGGTGGTGCAGGATGGCTCGTTTGAGGTGGAATTATTCTTGGTTCCAGAACTGACCTGCATGTTCAGAGTGTAACGATGACAGGCCCTATCTATCGGGATGTCATTCTGGAACAACATGTACGTTTGTTTCGGGTCGCCATGGGTGCTGAATTTCTGTTTATGGATGACAAGGCCCGTCCTCACCGTGCAAACATTGTAGACGAATGCCTTCAATTGGAGGATATCACCTGTATGGATTGGCCAACATACTCACCGGACTTGAATCAATAAGAACATGTGTGGGATATGCTTGGCCGACGAATTGCAGCCCGTCAACCCCCTCTCACCTGTCAACCGGAACTTCGGAGGGCATTGCTTGATGAGCGGTGAAATTTTCCCCAAGATCAGATTGATAATTTGATACTCAGCATGCCTAGGCGTTGTAAGGCCTGTATTGCATCGTCCGAGAGACATACTCCATATTAACCATCATACTTACCATGTTATACTGTTTTTTTGTAAATAGGTTCTTTTTTTTTTTTTTTTTTTGGTTTGCTCCAGGAGTAAAAATCGCAATTTTTATTAATTATGTCAAACACATAGCATCTTTTTTGCTCTTACCTTTTGTTTAATAAATAGATTTTTCAAATAAATCAAATTTGTTTGCTTCTGTCTCTTTTTCTTTGCCTGAACTTCATTATCCTTAATTTATGGACATGAGTGTATTATCAGTGATAAAAGTTTCAAAAATGTATCCTGAAGATAATAAACATAAATAATTTTATATGCATTTCTATTCGTCGTACATACTAATAATAATCTACATTAAATTTAAATATACAATATTTAACGAATTTATTTAGGATAGCAGAGAATCTACCCACTAAAAGTAAGCTAATTTAAAAACAATATTTATTAGATTTTTGTATCCACTTATATTTATTTAGGACACGAGAAGATCTACTAAACTGAGCAAAAAATTAAGATTACAATACTATAATTGATTTTAAAAATTAAGACTTATAAGAAAAAAAAGTGAATTTGGGTTTGAAAGAGTAACGACTTCATAGCGAAGGCTGTTGCCCACTGTGCCGAAGATTGCATTGTCAAAAAAGAGGAAGTGAGGTAAAAAAAAAAAAAAAAAAGGCTGCGTTCGCTGGCATCTTCCCCACAATCAGTGATGTCAACTACCTGGGAAGTGCACAGGTGAGATTCCTGGTTTCTGCATCTGCTTGGCGCATTCATTTGTCTTGATGGTGTGGTGTTGACCTCATGGTGTGGCAACACACTTTTCTTGAAATCTCAATGTTAGACTTCCAAGGATTTTTAGCAAAATCTCAATAACATTTTAATAAACAATAGCATTTTAAACATTTCAGATTAATTATTAATTTTTATTTAATAAGTGCTACAAGATGAACTCCAGCTGATTTCGATCTGACTACTAGATGATTTCGCTGACAGAAGTGCGTTGCAAACACTGTTTTTAAAAAGAAGAGATTTGATAATGAGTTTGACAGCATATTTTATCCTATTTCTACTCTGGGCAGTAGTCGCTCATGAATCTGACTTTCGTGCAAAATACTACTGTGTCCAAAAGTAAGACCGATTATTATGTTTTTTTTTTTTCAAAAACACTTTATTTATTCTTCCTAATTTATTTCATCGCCTTCACAGTAATCGCCTTCCAGACACAATGCACTTATGCCAACTTTTTCTAACTTCTCAAATGCATGCTAAAAAAAGTCATCGGCCGGGATGGCCTTCAAAGCGCGCGGCGATCACGTTGAATCTCTTCAATCGACTCAAAAACGGCTTTCTCGGAATGGTCTTTTGAAGTTAGGGGAATAGCCAGAAGTCGTAACGTGAATACGGTGGTTGTGAACGATGTGGGTTTCATTTTTACGAAAAGTCACGAAGAATCAATGCAGTGTGAACTGGGGCATCTCAGTGTTTTTTGGTACATATTTGTATCGAATCGGTACATATTTGTATCGTATGTTGTGACAAAAATGCTTCTGTTTCTTTTTTCAACAAAATTTATTTCAAATGTTCTATACAAGATGATTCAGCCGTCGTGAGACAAACTTTGGTAGGTAGTATAGCTTTTATAAAACATACATTCATTTATTCATAATCTTAAATAAAGAATTAAAACGTATATAAAAATCCACATTTTTTATGTTTATTTATTTATTTTGTGAGCAAGAGTTTGCAGAAAGACAGCGACACTGGAAAATATTATCTAACGGCTATCTTGACAAGAAGTTATCATTCACGAAGTATGATAGACATAGTATAGCTTTTTGTTTTTCATCTATATATCGTACGAAGTATGATAAAGATAGATAGAAAACTAGGCTATGGTTTTTTAAATATATTACCCCAAGCAATAAATTATTCTGCCATTTTATTGAATGATGTTAACGCATCTTTTTTTTATATGACTCATTTTTTAACGAAAATGAATGAATATTTAATAAACGTTTGTGCACTTTATAATAGAGGTTTTTGCATACGGTACTTTAAAAATAATGGCATTTTTCTCCTAGCGCGCATGCTCATAGGAAATTGCACATGCGTATCTGTAATAATGTTTCCTACGAGCATGCGCGCTAGGGAGAAAAAATACCGTATTCTTAAAGTACGGTATAAAACTCTCTAATATTTAATTATTTATTTAATGATGAACGTGATAACGTATAAAGATGTGAGCAATTTGTGGCATTTAAGCCAATCTACATACATATATCGATTTGAGATGAAGATGCAGTCGTGACCCCAAAGATACCGAATGAAAAAAATACGTTATCTATTCTTTAAAACAATAAATGCTCCTTCCCTTTCCCCTGTGAAGTTTCCCTCACCTTTCCCTGATCGAACTATGTCCTGATCAATAGTTTACTTTCACCACCCACGCCCAACGCGCCAGATTATTTCTGCTCCTTCTTTTGCCAGTTGTTCCGTGACGCAGCTGAAAGCAGCTTGTTTATGTGAATGAACCGCCGCTCTCTGACGCTCATTAAAAAAAAAGGAAAATCCGCGTGAAATAGTGAAGGACGACGGAAAATGATGCTCGCATCATTAGTGTCGCGGTAGTCGTTGGGTTTTGTGTTATCAGCGTATGAATAGCAATTTTTCCTTCGTAGGAGAAAAAAAAAATGTTTTAAACATTTAAACTCGTAAGCTTAAAAAGTGTTTAGAACATCAGACTACAATAAATTATTTTGTTGCATTTTTCCAGTATGCGGACTGAAATGGGACGGTAGCTGAATAACTCAAATTTTAAATGTCGTGGGCATTTTATAAAATGAATTATCTAGTTATAATCAGAAGTTGTTTACTTTTTTTTCCATCAGAAAGTTCTCTTAAGACTATTATTAAATATTTAATTTGATGTAGAATTTCATAGTATTCAAATTAAACGAAATTATATTATGAAAGGTGTGGGGGGGGAGTAGTGTTACTCGCTTCCGTAGCTTATCTTCAAGCTACACGTGCCCTCTGGGTAGTGCTAAATGAGTTACGGGGGTACAACAGCCTTTGCTTATTGCATAAAGGTAACTGTCTAAGTATTTACCAGATGCATTAGAAAAATATATTATGAAAGGACTTCCATCATGAAAATCATGAATTACTTTGCCTGCCAAAGAATAACAACTGATAATTTAAAAATTCGTATTGTGTTGCTTTTCTAATGGATTTAAAAGCAGGCCACATGGAGTAATTGCAATTTGGGCGCCGTACTAATTAGACTGAAAATCTGAAATAGATTTACAGAGTGATTGTAATTAAAGTCCCACTTTCAAAATGCTGTATAAAAAGAAACCACGCGTCACAATGAATTCAAATTTGATGTGAAAGATACTTGAAGAAGGAGAAAAACGGTACGCCATTAAAAATGTTCCGACGATTTTTTTTTCTCCTATCCAATTTGGTATGACTTTGCCGTGGTGGATAGGGTTTCCACACATAGTGTCACAACTGTTGAATGACTTGGAAGTCATTTTTTTCCGTCAAAAGACCGAAACAATCAAGCACATTGAGAACTACAGTTGGTTTAATGTAACTCATGCAAGATGCTTTGTCATTTCGATTCAAAATGTCACTGGCAGCCGAATTCACTTTCTTTATGCCGCTTACAGCGCCCTCTATTAATACACTTCAGAACTTTTTTTTTTTTTTATTTGATGCCGTACCATTTCCTCCTTCTTCCAGTATCTTCAGTTTAAATGTGAACTCATTGTGACGAGTGGATCTTTTTTAACAGCATTTTGAAAGTGAGACTTTAATTATAATCACCCCGTAAATTGAGCATTTTTTTTTTTTGTTGTTGTTGTTTAACTGAAGTGGATAGTGTTGCCCGTTCTAACCTTTCATCAAATTCTGAATCAGAAGAATAATGAGTTATTTGTTTTTAAGTAAAATGGACATACGATATGGCGGCCTGGGAGTTTCAAAGTAAAAGTATGGATAGATGTAGAAGATATATCCCACTTAATACTTTCGCTGCCGATCTCGTGCAAGCAATGGTATGGCGCGAACGCTAAAAGAAGAAATCACGCACCAGCCCATTGGATGGAGTGATACCTCAGTTGGCAGTCCATTTCAGCGGGAAGAGCTGCGCATCAGCATTTCGTCTCAACTTCAATCGCCACTTTATGCTAGATGTGTCTGCTGGTACTGGCATAAAGTAAGATTTAGAAGCCAGTTGTAAGGTGTGTTGTTTCCAATTTATAACTTTTATTACTCATTAAAAAAATCTTATAACATGAGTTGTAAAGACAATAGTTCTGCTGGGCAATAAAAATAGTTCCCAAAAAAGAAAAATGTCAATAAACCTCTGACAGAAGATAAAATTGCAAATGTGTTGGCTGAGTTTTCGGACTAGTGCCGTGTGATGTCAGTCATGACAGCGATGCGGAGGTCGTAAAACTCAAACTTTAACACTCAATAAAACACTCATTCTCCTCGTACATCACAAGAAAGGTAGTTTTTTTTTTAAATAAGCGTAATACATTGTATGTTAATAGTTGCAATGAGATACTATATTGCACTGAGATGCTGTCTCCGTGGCAAGAGCGTCCTGATGGCCAATTTGATAACGCTCTGGCCATTGGTACCACAGCATTCAGGTTCGATTTCTAGCGGTGGCATGGACGTTTGTGAGTGATTCGGAATCCATGTTAAACTGTAGATCACTGTCTAATTAGCCTAAAGTGTGCACAAAAATAACCACAAAGCAACATACCAAACCAAATCCATTGTAAGATACCTTTGTAATCAGTTATACTGTGAATGTCAAATCTATGTTGCTTGACACTTGATGTCAAATCACTTGCGCTGTACATCATCAGCTAGAGCAGTGGACCCCAAATTCAGGTACTCTAAAGACGTCGTCTCACGATCACGTACGAGTGCAGGATCGTGTATCAGTTGAGATTCTCTGTGTTTGATTTCAATACAATATGGAAAACTGAACATTGTAAAAACATACTAAGCACAATCACGAATGCAGTCTTATCATTTGATTCTAAATAACTGTGAAAGTCTGCACTTGACAAATCATATTTACATTAAAGTCAAGTACAGATATTAAAGAGAGTTATCTTCGAATTGCATGAAAAGAGGGCATCCAAGATGCAATCCCATTGAATTTCATTTAAATGTATGCATAGTGTTTAAAATAAATTAATAATTTGTTTGACTGCATATACTTATTTATATTGTATTACATGGGGTACAACTCTCAATTTTCTTCGTCTTAGGTGTCTAAACAGTCTGGAAATCGCTGCTCTAACGGAGAAAATAATTATTCTCAAAGCAATTCCTTTTATAGTTAATTGCGTGTAAAAATGTATCGATGAAATCAATTTTTTGATTTTAGTATACAAATTCAATTCAATTGGAGAATCACTTAATGCGACAGTTTTTGAACTTTAATCCTCTAAATTAATAGAAGACCCTAAAAATGCAGTGGAAAAATGAAAGCTTTTATCTAATGACTAGAGGATGCAGTATGTACACGTCATGAAATTTGTAGTAATGTGATGCTGTAACACCAGATAGGCCATCTGTTGGATTCTTTTTAATTTTCACGTTACTTTGATAGCCATTAGTTGTTTCCTTTTTAAATGACATTTTTTAACTAATTTTCAATCATAATATGCATTTGATGTAATTGTTTTTATATGCCGCACAAAAAATCCTACAAAAAAAAAAAAAAAAAAAACCCAGAAAAAGCAGCATAAAAATACGTGTATATCAAAATGACCTCTGTATGGAATATTTAAGCCATTATACTAAATGACTGTTAAATAAATAGTTAAAAAGTATTCGTAGTCAGGGCGGATTTTCCTATAGGCTAACTAGGCTTCAGCCTAGCCTCAAGATCAAGAGGGGCCTACATTCAAATTGTTAGGAAAATTAGAATGACACTATTCTAAAAGCAGTAAACACTAAAACCCTGAATCGAAAATAAGGAGAAATTCTGCACATGCGACTAATAAACAAACATAAAAATGTATTGGTGAATATCAACGCATATCGACTCATTGGATCTGTTCATTCGTATATACTAGACTGCACCAAAGTATAGTTCATACGTTCACTGATTGCTATGGTAAATATTGACGCGCCTTATGCGACTAAGCTCAGTAAAGTTCAAAACTTAAAATTCATAATAACTCATACTTAAACTTTAAATGCGAATTATTATGAAATAAATTTATCTGAATTGAATTTGCTTTAATCTTCAATGTATTGAATATATTTAATTTGATAGAAAATATGATAATTTGTATTGCATATTTTATTTTCGTAGTCAAAGATTTTTATTATTTGAATTTTGTTTCTTTGTAAATGTTGTGTATTATGTTTGATGAGTTATTGTTACAAGTACTATATAGGGTGCTGAGAATAAATGTCTAGATAAGTGTTCTCGATATTTTTTTTATTTATTATCCGTGCCACATTTTTTATAAAGGTTAGTACCCATCACAACATGTTTCATTTAACATATTGATATGCATCACAGTAATGATGCATTTTATTATCTCTCACGTAATTTACAAACGTCTTACAAACTCTTCACGTAATTTACAAAATGGGTGGTGAAAGGGCCTCATAAGGGGAATAGCCTAGGCCTCTTTTCATCTAAATCTGCCCCTGGATGCTATAATACCAGATAGGCCATCTGTTGGATTCTTTTTAATTTTCACGTTATTTTGATAGACGTTTGTTGCTGTCTTTTTAAATTACATTTTTTAACTAAATTTCCTTTACAATATGCATTTGATGGAATTTTTTTTTATTTACCGCACAAAAAAAAAATCGCACTTAAAAAATCCTACAAAAAACTTAACCTAGAAAAGGCCGTATAAAATTACAGAAGTGTATATTAAAATGACTTCTGCGTGGAATAGCTAAGCCATTCTATAATTGAGTGTTAAATAAATAATTGTTATAATAATTGTGTTAATAATTGCTATTAAAAATGACTGTTAAATAAATAAGCAATAAGTGACTGTTAAATAAATAGGTGTATAAAATGACTGTTAAATAAATAGTCAAAAAGTGTTCATAGTAACAGTCGCATTGCGAAGTGGTGTCGTAGAAGCACCTTTAACAACGACGCACGCTCTTTAATACGCAATTGTTTTCCCCCCTTGTTGAGCAACCGACGGGGCACGAGACTTCGTATTTATAGCCGCTCATCGGAGGAGGGAAATTATGTTTAAAAAAGAATCCCGACAAAATCAGGGTCTTTGTTCTTTCCGGAGCAGGTGCTGACCTTCTCAATCAGGATGAGGCTCGACTCTCGTTCGACACGTTTAATGTGAAAATAGATCTTTACACCCCTTTCATTTGTAAACAGATTGTTACGCCCCTTTCGGGGGTTTTCCCCGTTTGTAAACTCCCTTGCACATGAAAGAAAACGAAAACTCGACTCGCTGGGGTAAAAAAAAAGACTTTTTGTCAAAAAGCCATTGAAACGAATGACAGCGATATATCGTTTTACTTCGGTTATATCACACATTCGGATGATATTTCATGAACGTTTTCAAGAAAGAAACAATCGCGCAAACGGGACGGTTTTGTTGATGTTAATTTAAGATAAGCTGCCAAGTTCACATCCATTCTTTTTAAATAGCGATTCATCGGGAAAAAAAAAAATTTTAATGCGATTAGGTTATAAAACAATGACAAATAATAACGTTAAAATTGATGCATGAATATTTTTACAAAAATGTCGCCGACTCATTTCTCAATGAATCGTTTTAAAACCTTTAGTTCGATGCATACATAACATCATTCCATACACAGAGTGGAAGATTCATTATAATTCTGAATATTATTCAAACAATTGTACCATAGCGGGATTGATTATCATTATTATCAAGCATTATTGATTATTTCAAATCGACGAAGTTTAGCAAAGAAGTTGAAATAGAAAGGATTTAATTTAAAATCAATCACTCTAATCGAAAACATCCCATCATCGAAGTTCAAAAAAAAAAACACAAATTATAATATGAATAGTAATTATAATATCTGAAACATAAAGAATTAATGTAGAATATAGTATTACGGATTTCTAATGAATTTCATTAGATTTTAATTTAATTACAATTTGCTTATAATTTCTTATATTTTTATAACATATTTTATTATAATTTCTATATATTTCTAATGAATTTTATTATTTTATTTAACAAAGAATTTTATAATATCTATTATGATTTCTAATATATTTTAGTATAATTTAATTGTAATATGAATTTTATATAGACATATATTATTAAGTATATAAAATTATAAATCTTATAACATTATAGAATTTACTAAAAATATTTTTAAAAAATATATAAATAATATGGAACATTATGAAATATCGAAATTTAGAAGGAGCTCCTAAAACTGCCAACAGACTTCATATAGTTTTATTAATTTTATGAAATACACTGGTGGACAAAATTAAGAGATAGAAAGCATTTTTGCACATTTCTCTAAAAATACCGCACAAAACCTGGACAGTTGATTGCCATATATGGTCACTGTAGCGCTATTGTCCCTGAGATAAGTTTACGTATTCTTGTGAGCGTTGCTAAGCCAGCAGGAGGTATAAAAGTCCGCATCGAGCTGTTCATCTCATTCTACTCTTCAACACAGTTGCAGATTTTAGTGCATTTTTTTGAATAATCTTGTGGTTTCTTGCTGGTTTTTAGGTGAAATGAGTGAACATCATCGTTTAGACGAAGGTATGAGGTGGAGAATTGTGGGTAGACTTGAGGCAGGCCAGTCCCGAGCTCAGGTTGCTAGGGAATTGGATATAACACCAAGCGTCATTTCCAATTTGCGGAGTCAAATTGGGTCTAGTGGGACAGTATGCAGACGACCAGGACAAGGTCGCCCGAGGGCTACAACGGCCGATGAAGACCGGTATTCGTTCCTTTCAGCTAAGCGCCAGAGAACGGCTACAGCCACTCAATTGTCCAGGGCCTCGCGGCTGCTACAGGAACATCAATTTCGAGTAAGACAGTTTCCAGGAGACTCCATGAAAGAGGGCTGTATGCCAGGAAGCCCGCTATTTGCATCCCTCTCCCTCCCTCCCACAAAAGAGCGCTTGCAGAATGGTGCAGACAACATCAAAATTGGACACAGCTTCAATTGGCTAATGTTCTCTTCACCGATGAGTCCAGATTCTGTCTGCAACCTGATTCTGGACGGTTATTGATATGGAGGGAACCTGGAACCCGATACCATCCTAGCAACATTATCGAAAGGGACCATTATGCTGGTGGAGGAGTCATGGTTTGGGCAGGGATCATGCAAGATACCCGCACACCGCTCCATGTGTTTGACAATGGTTCCGTGAATGCCCAGAGGTACAGGCAGGAGGTCCTAGAGCCCTATGTGCGTCTTTTCAGGGGCGCTGTTGGCCCTGAGTTCATTTTTATGGACGACAATGCGCGACCACATAGGGCTCTCATGGTTGATGAGTATCTGGAAAGCGAGGATATTCAACGAATGGATTGGCCAGCCAAATCCCCTGACCTGAATCCTATTGAACATGCTTGGGATTCTCTTGGGAGAGCTATTGCGATGCGCCAACCTCCCCCAGAACCATTCTGGAGTTAAAAATTGCTCTGGTGGAAGAATGGGGGGTCTTCCACAAGCCCTCCTTAACTCCCTTATTAACAGCATGCATACTCGTTGTGCATGCTGTCTGTCTGTCAGGGGTGACCATACACCATACTAGAGGCGACACACACTGTACAAGCCTCACTTTTATTGTCATCTTTTATCCTTAAGTTCAGACTACATTGGATTTATTGGCAATAGGTCATGCCAGTGAATGGCACTTTCATTTTTGTTTTGCATACTTTATTATCATGGAATAAGCTATATCCATACCAAATTTCATTCATTTATATTCAGTATTTTTTGAGATATTTGGGAAAATATCTTCCATCTCTTAATTTTGTCCACCAGTGTAGTTAAGCGTCTAATCTTCCTAGTATGCAATGGGAGCTCAAAGACTAAATTACAATCATAGTATAAACAGCTTAAAAGAAAAAAATATACTGATTTAGAAATTGTGCAGTACAAAAACATATGCTTTGTGATAACATAAAAAGATCTTCATAGACCTGAGCTAGGTTTACGATCTGAGTACACACATTTTAATGTTTATTGTGCTACTGAGAAAGCGGCAAGAATCGTAAAAAGTATTTCAAAGCTCATATACGATATTTATTGAAGTCTCTTACATCCGATAAAAATAATCTATGAATGCATCTTTCACTCATATCAAAAATATCTGCAGCTATCATCAAATTACGTCTATAGAAAATATTCAGGAAAACCATACACAGAAAAAGGAATTTTTTTTTTTTTTTTTTTTCAAATCAGTGAAGTAAATTTTAAAGGAATATTTACAGAAACGTAAATACGCAATCGTTATTTTCCAAGAAAGCCAAAAATCCAGAAAAGTCACGAAATATTCTTATGAGATAGAGAAAATTTGCTTTCAATTTTCAAATTCAGCACAAAAAATACTACTATAAAAAATTACAGGAAAAAAAAAAAAAAAAAAGGTGAGGTATTTTTATAGACAATGATACTCATCCGCATTGCAAGCAAATCAAGAAGCAGCTGAAAAATATCAGTGTTTTTTTCATTCATGAAATGTTCGTGTAAATCTATTGCACACCTGTGACAGAGGATGGAACTCATACTAGCACGAGTTATGACTGTAGCATATTGGCAATCTGGTTTATCGTATCTTAAAATTGTTGCTTTTGATGGTAAAAAAAATCATAAAAAATCCCAAACACCCTAATGAAATTGTGCAACCTATGAGTTGAGGAATGTCATACAGAACAAGTGTGATCTCACCTTCCCCCTCCCCTCTTCCCACATTCACACCAACGATCGGAATAATAAATATCTTTTTCAGAGAAGCTTTAGAAATACTACAGACGTGGCAAGTACATAATCCAAGATTTACGATATGACACAGATATATGCCCATATAAGGTGATGAGATCTGCAAGGTCCTGAATTGTTTACTAATTATCCGTCTAATTTTCACTTCTACACTACTACTTCTACACCACGCCACATCGCTGTGTCTAGAGCTGAATTGCCCCTTTACAGTTTGGGAATAATGTGGGTGAGAAGAAGTCTGATTCGGCTCTGTGATGCTCTACGGTCATATGAGACTGGAACCTACGGCTTAAAGTGGATTCCGAACCACTACTTAACATGCATGGCTCCGCCGGGATTCGTGTGGTACCGAAAGTCAGAGCGCTAGCCTCTCGGCCATCAGGCCCCCTAACTTTCATTTCGCAGCACAGGAATCTTCGACATAGGCAATGTGTTAAATGACCTATGATTATCATTTCTGATGCCATGATGGTCTGCCCTAGTCGCCGTTTAATCATCAATCCACAATGAGTGGATATAACTGCTAGCTCTTCTGTTAATGTAAAACCAAAATCGCGTGAAGTTTCAATGAATGGGTTTCTAATCCAATCGCAAAGTTCGGTGTTAAGTGATGGAAAATAGGAACTCAATTTTTCTTCTAAACTTGTTAAATGTTCAATTATTATTGGAAGTATTTCATTTCTGCACTTATTACTTACCAGCGGAAACATTTCCAAATAACCTTCAACATGTTTTCTTTTCCAAATCTGTAGTTTTTCCCAGGAACGCTTTCATTTCGTCAGTGTATGCGAGAATATTTACTTGTGATCTCACTTAACTATTCTTTCTCTTCACCAACCGAAAGAATCAGTTTTATTTTTATTCATTTTAATTAATTTTTATTTGCATCTCTTTAAATTTTTTTTTTTTTTTTGATGGCATAGTGCACGGACCCTAATTGTTTGCATTTTTTTATTTTTCTTCATCTTTTAAACTTTTTGCTTTCCAGAGTGCTCGACCAATTAAATATTTTCTTTATTTTTAAATTATGCAACTACCTTAATTATGTTCTAAATTTTAATAACGATGCAATGTTTTGTGACATTTATTACTCGTCCGTTGCCCTAGCAAACGAACATTACCTTGATTATCGTCCTGCACATCGATTTAGGTTGCTGCATGTCATCTTCCTCTCAAATTACATCCGTTATACTCTTTGCCAACTACCACTCTATTACAGATGTTTTGTAGCATGAAGAAATTCTCACATTTTGGAACTTCAGTGGCACTGTTTGTTAATACGAGATCACACATCGCCACAAAGGCAATCCCCACAGCAGTCGGGGCGCCCTGATGGCTAGCGCTCTGATCGTTGGTACAGAAGGCTTCAGGTTCCGAGACCCGGCGGTGACATGGATGTTTGTAGTGGTTCGAAATCCACTTTAACCCGTAGGTCCCGGTCTCATATGATCGTAGAGCGTTGCGGGGAGCATTGTAACTCCGCATCCGTGGCTTTTCTTCAAGTGATACGCGCCTCCTGGTACAGCAAAGTGAGTAACGTCTGTGCAGCGCTTGCCTTAAGGCATCCAAGACAACTGTCTAAATGTTCGCCAGCTGCATTAGAAGGAAATAAAAACCTTAATGCTAGTACTTTCCAGCCTAAGAATTTATTACGTCCGACTCGCCCAGTTCTTTGAATCGTGATTCAGATGAACTTCGCAAAAGCTCCTTCCTCAACCAAGGAGCTCAGCATCAGATGTTTACAAACCTTTCAACCCAAACATTTCGGCCAGCGCGGGAGCTTCTATTCCTGGCAGTTCCTCACACAAATAGGAAGCAGCGGCTAAAATTAGCGAACAGCTGTCGAGGACCTTGGAGAAGAAATGAAGTGGAAGTGGCTGGCGAGCGAAGGTCAGTGGTTTCTTTTTTTTTTTTTCCTTCTTCTTTCTCACGAATGCCGCTACTGTGCAAAACACACAACTCCGCTACACACAAATATCACAACTTATTCTGTGATAATATAGTAGGACAAATATTACCTTAACTCACACGAAACGAAATCTAATGTACAACAAGGTGACAGAAAGTAGCAAAATGGTGTACTTAAATGTTTTTATTACTCAGTAAATAGTTCTTAAAAATATTAAATTGCATTGAAATGGTTTATTACCATCATTTGTTTAAGATAAAATACTCATGTACCTTATAGTGCGCTCTACCACTGTAGGAATTATAAGGCTGAGAGAGTGTAAATGCGAGTGAAAATTATATTATTTATTTTACTATAGTACTATAAGTTACCATGGGGAACAACTATTGCGAGTCTTACGGCAAGTCCCCGTTAGAATACATGAATTGTGAACGTCACTGGTGAACGTTTTTCCGAGTGTTTTAAAGACATCTCAAAAAACAACCCCCTATATATTCCCTTTTTATATATACATGCGTACTTAATATATATATATATACATACACACACATATATATTTTGTATATGCATATACAGTAGAACCTCAAGGGAGACGCTAAAAAATTCGAGTTATAGAGTTTTCGACTTATGGAGGATTTAGACTCCGACGGATTTTGTAAGGAAATATTCGACTTGTAGAGGTTTAGATTCTTTCTAACTTATTTTGAGTTAAAGAGGTAAAATAAATCAATCGACAACAAAAGATTTGCTTTGCTAGAGTTCAAATGAAATCAATAGCAATAATAAGAATTATAAGAATAAAAAATTATAACAAGAACATTTCATAGAATTGGTTATTCTTGTATACTCCTACATTTTTCTAAGAAACAATGACGTGCTTTGTCGGCAAATCCTTAAAGTCGGTAACTTATTTTTCGTCGAGCTATAGAGGTAATTAGCTTCAAATGATCGAGTTGTAGAGGTTGTAAAATCGAACATTGCCAATGTTCGAGATACAGAGGTCCAAATTTTTTTTTTTTTTTTTTCGAGTTATGGAGAGAAAATATATATCAAAATGGCTTGTGGGGATTGACTAATTGTTTGGACATATAGAGGGTTGAAATTTCGAATAATGTAGATTTTGGGGCTTGAAGGGAAGGGAACAAAAATTTTTTTTTTTGAGTTTTGGAGGTTTTTGACTTCAAAAGATTCTACTGCATATATGTATATGTAAGGTATGATAAATAGTTTGGAGCAGAATTTGAAATGATATATGAAGAAGCCTCACAATCACTAGATATGAATATTGGAATCAATTTAACAGTATTATAGATACCTAAAAATTTCAAATAACAAAAAATTGTAGAAAAAGGTCCTTCAAATAGTGCAAAAATAAATAATAAATAAATAATGATTTCTGCTGATGTTAGCTGACATAACTGTGACACATTTCAATCAGATACCTGTATTTCTTCATATTAACTATAAAAGAAGACACTTTAATTAAACTTACAGACACCAGAAATCTGAATTAGCACAAATGATTTACATTGTTTTGTACCTATTAGTACACATGTGATGAATACAGGTTAAGAAATTGTCATTCAATGGAATTCTTCAAGATATAATCTGGTTTTTCAAAAATTGAAAGGTTCTAGATCTTTTGAAAGACTTATACGATAAGAATTAAAAACTGAAAAGACTTGGCATTATGAGATGGCTTACATTAGTAAGAAACATTCTTTCTGATTATATGAATCTGCAAAAATTATATCTTAATTTGTGTTATATTTAATTTATATTTAGAAAATTTACTTAATTTCTTCTAATAAATTTCTGATTTATAACTGAAAAAAAAATTGAGTAGCTTAAATTTCCCTGAAACATTCCAGCTCTGCGCCAAAAGAAGAAATTTTTTTCACCAGTATTGCAAATCCTTCCATTTTGAATACATTGCTATTGATTCAGAAAATTATCAAATCTAAGGCCTAATAACTGTGAAGGACATCCAAAACTCATGTGAAATAATGCTATGGAGTGCAGCTTAAAATGTTATCACCAATAATTAAAAGTATGTGCTTTTATTTATTGGAGTTCATGAGTACAAATTGCACAGTCAATTCAGCATAGTCAGCAAAACAGTTTTTTTTTTAAATTAAATGTAAGAAAATATATCCATTAGATTCTTTAAAATATTACATCTCATTCAAATACATATTTACAATTTTCTACACCTAATTTTTTAAAAATAGATTTTATTTATAATTATAATCTCATTTTGCAATAGTTAAAAAAAAAGAAAATGTATACAATCTGACAAAAAAAAAACCCGATTATTTTTAAAAATTAACAACTGCAAGCTGCAGCCTGGATTTTTTGGTCATGCTTGGTTACGGAAGTTATTGTCAATTAATTGAATGACTATTAAAGAAATGTGTCAAAATTAAATGTTTAAATAACATAATCTAATACCAGTAAAATATATTTTAACTTTATTTTAGCATACATCAGCAATACACAGATACAGATAGACACATATATACACATAGATATATAAAGAGATAAAGAGTTTTTTTAGCAAAGCATGTAAAAATTTTTATAAGAAGAAATGTGTTTAATAAAAGTAGTATGTTTAAATGACATTCCTCAGAAAATTTGCAATGAAAAAATAAATGTTAAAAAATATTTAAATGAATAATCCTTTATAAATCTACATAAATCTTTCTTATGCAGAAATATTTATAGCAAATAAATAATAATATTTAAATCCAAAATCGAATTTTAAATTTCAGAAAATATAAGAAATAAGAATTATGGAGAAAATGTAGAAAACCCTGTGTAAATAAAAGATGAATTTAACATTAGATTATTTATAAAATTTAATAAAATAATGAAATGCTATTTGATTTACTAAATGTGTGAAATAAAATAAATCAAATTAATCAACCTATACATAAAAAAACCCATAATATTTTGTTGATTACTCCAGTTATAGCATTATGATTTTTCTGAATATCTAATCTAAATCAATTAATCCGTTTTAATAAATCTTAGAAAAAATCAATTATAATAGTTATCCACATTTACTGAATACAATAAAATAGTCATTTAAAATATAGCAAAATATACCATTTAAATTTTAATATTAGCTATTGTCTGAGATAAACATTTATAAAAACGAATTTTTTATTTAGAAAATTAAGAATGTAGTTTGAATATTTATTTTTTGGAACTAGTAAAACATTGTTTCTCAATAAAATACCCATCATATTTTTACATAAAAGGTTTACAACGTGAACATGTAGTTTACAAACATCATATATTTATGTGTGTATTTACAAACAGAATTCAAATGTAAATGAAACATTCATATTGTTAAGACTAGATAATTAGCTCATGAACAAAATACAGCCAATTAACTTCATTCAAAATCACATTACATCCAGAATAAGATTCTTTAACACCAAATATGTACATTGAAGAATATTGATGTACATCAACATAGTACATCTACTGATAAATTATAAGTCAATATGTTCAGGTTTAATCTAATCCTCAAAGGGAGAAAAGGCATGCTTTTCTATTTTATGTCATGCTCAATATGTTGAAAATAACAGATTTCTTTTAGCATAATAAAGAATCATTGAAAAGTTGGTTTTAACAAAATTATCTCGTAAATATCATCTTAAAAATGAAAATTTCAAAGCTTATAAAGCGATTTTATATTAAATTATAGCAATTCCTTCGTAATTAAACATTACAATCAGATTATTCAAAACAGAAATTTTTATATTAAATAAAAAAACTATACTTAAAATTTGTACTTGAAACAATTTTAGTTGCAATTTACAAATAGCATTAGCCTATTTACAAAATGGAAAATGTATGAAACTAGAATTGCAATATCAATGTCAAAATGTGAACTTACAAAGTAAAGCATAGCTGTCAACTTTAAAAAAAAAAAAAAAAAAAAAAAAAAAAAAAAGACCTACAGATTTCAAATAATGTTGATGAAATAAATATATTAATTCATTTTTATTTACCATATCCATGTGGAGACTGGCACAAGTTTTGTCTTCTCACTCATTCTAAAAGTGCTTAATATTCTACTCCTCAGACATTTAATTAAAAATACGATTTAAACAAAAGTAAGTATAAAAGACCATAAAAAAATTACCCTAAAATTCAATAATGTTGGCAGCCATGCAATAAGCAAATATAGATGGAAAAGAGAAATTGTAGGCAAGAGAGAAAAAAATCATTAGCATTATCTCGTCTTACAATTGATGAGTGAAAGCCAAAGTGATTGTGGATAAAATTCATACAGTTAAACACCATTTAGAAAGATGTGATGAAGTGCAATTTGAGTATTTAACATTTTTAGGAAGCAAATATATACTCATTCACAAAGAGAAAAGCAACTATTTAGCCGAATTGAAGTAGGAATCAAGTAATATAAAAAAAAGTTTAAAGTCAATTCCTACTTTTTTCACTATATTGTAGAAAAGTCCTTTACAAATAAAGTTGACATTTTTCTCTTTACATCTGGGGCCATCTGTTATTAGATGTATATTATTAGATACATACCACTTAAATCTAAAAAAAAAAAAAAAATTAATTAAATTTAATTAATGAATTAATATTTGAAAAAACTGTATTAACATCAAGTGTCATCCACTACAAGTTCAAAAAAATGTATTTGAACTTGAGTGGATGAATAAAAAGTATTTTATTAACGATTGTAAATTTGAACAAGATATATATAGGGAGATTGTGAACTAATAGTAGGAATTAAAAAAAAAAAAAAAAATACCCATACATGAATAAAGCACAAATAATAATTTTAACCTCTGGGTATATATATGAGGCACTATTTTAAAAATAGATTTTGAAAATTTTTTAAAAGCAGATTTCAAATAACATTGACTTTATAAATATATTAAGGATATAATCTTAGAAATTGCAGTTCTGGTACAAAAATGTCAAAAATCTAATCATTAAAGGCTTTTGTATTTTATTTCTATTATTGGCTTGCAATCAACAGATTAAAAATTGCCAAAAATTAAATTATAACTGGTAGGTTGCAAATACATATTTAAACAGTTTTAGAAAGACAAATTTGCATATGAACTGAAAAAAATATAATTCAGAAAGTAGAGATTATCATTAGATTTAAAAGTTATCAGAAATAAAAAAAAAATCATTTCATTAAGCTGCTAAATTATCCAGTAAAAACCAAAAAATAAGAAATAAATGCTGATCTAAAAATGTGTAAGTCTGGAAAAGAAAAAGCCGTTTACTGTCAGTGAAAATTAAAATGGGCTCTGAAAAAACACTTTACAAACACTTCACAGATAGAAAAAATGTTTTAAAGTTTGATTTTCTGATGAACTAAATTTTCATATAAATTATGCCTTCATTTTATTTATCAGAAAAATGAATGATGCTAAAAGATGCAAGAAACTTTTATACCACTTTAAAAAGTATCATAGCTTCCATATCCTTAAAAGTGAAAAGAAACATCACAAAAATATATACCCCAGAATCAGTTATTTCAGATTTCCCTAGGGACAGAGAGTGTAGGGGAAATTTTAAGAAATTTTTTTTTTTTTTTAACGATGTATAAATTAAGATAATCCCTTTTTTAAAACACTTAAAATGTATTTAGTTTAACAACACTGATATTTTAGACTGGCTACCCAGTCTCGGGTTGAATACCTATGAAGCTTTTAAAGTGAAATCTATGTCAACATTCAAAAATTCTTTTAAAACAATCTCCGGTAAATACACAAATACAAATTTGCATCATTTTTAATATATTTTAAGATCAAAATAATTGATGCTGTCATTAAATTCATATTGCAAAGATTTAAAATTTTACGTAATTATTACTTATGATTAATAATCAAAAACTTTATTTCAATTTATATTACAACTGTCTTGAAATATTTTCATTTCTAAAGGGGGCTTATATTTATAAACAAAAATGTATTTTCAAAACTGCTGCCAGTAAATAGAAAAGAAAATATTTTAATAAAATAATGTTGAACAAATATTATTTGATAACCATCTCTTAACATTTATTAGATCTTTTTTCATTTAATTACTTTTTTTATTCATAATGAAAGCTCAAAAGAAACTAGCATTATTTTTTAAAAATATTTTTTATCATATGACATAATAGCATAATTCTCTTTTTTCTTCTCACAAAGATTAGTAAAGATTAATCACATTGTGAAGAATGAGATTCTTAATATGCTTAAGGTAAAATAATATAAAGGAGATTTTTAAGAAAGAAAATGCAACAAAATCTACGTGTACTGATATTACAATTACCATCAAGCAATAATGAGGCAAATTTAAAATTTGTAAACACAGAATAGAAATATGCATTTGTGATTGAATATTTTAAATAAAAATATATCAATAAATCTAAGATTGTAAAAAGAAAATAGTAACATGGTCAAAATTTAAAAAATTTAACATGATAATAGCACTTTTAACATATTAAACCATAATATACGTTAAAATGATCAAGGATTTAAAGAAAACTGAAGAACTCTTAAAAAGATGAATGTAAAAAATCTGCAACATTTAAAATATTTTTCTAAATGTTGCCATAGAAGGAAAGAAAAAAAGTGCAATATAGATTTGCATTCATATTTAATAGAAGTAAAGAAATTGATGAGCACACACATAAAAAGTTGCATGGTGGAATAAAAACTGCTATTTAATATGATAAGTTAAGATTTTTTTTAATTAATACCTAAAAATTAAAGTAACATTTCGTAATAAATATAAAAATACCAAAAAAAAATAATAAATAAAATAATAATTTCATTTTTATTTTCTATTGAACATATATTCTTTCGAACTTTTTTAAAATTACAAATAAAAATAAATTTATATAATTACTTGATTTTTTTTTATTTGTAATAAAATGGATAATATCATAATTCTAATTCAAACAAATGTCAAAATATTACTGAGATGCAGGTGAATTTGTAATAAAATAATGTAATTATGAAAATAATTTATTCTTTCTACCAAATTAAAACAAAAATATTCCAGTAAATGACATTAATTTAAAATAGGTTTTTATAAATAAAAAGAAGCCAAGAAAACTCACACCCTGAAAAATTTTTTTAACTTAAATAAAAAGATATATCACAGAAAATACCCTATCTTAATACATTTCAAAATAAGAAAGAGAAAAAAAATCCCATCATAAGTTCTTTTTAAAGCTTTTTATAATAAAATTTCTAACAATCAACAAATGAAACACACAGTGCAGTAAACTAGAAAATATAAACATAACAAGCAACAAAACAATACTAAAGATTCTAATAGATTAAACAATTTTACTAAAAAAAAAAAAAAAAAAATGACTGTTCTTTTAAAAAAAAAAAAGTGTAAATAAAATTATAAATTCTGTAATAAACTAAATATATTTCATACAATGATCAGCACTTAATATGATTTTTATATAACCAAAGATTCTGAAGTGCTTAAAGCCATTGGTTAAATCGTAATTAAACTCTCAAAAAAATGAGAGTAAAACTGTCATTTGATTTTCAAATTTAAAAACAAACAAAAAAATTTTGTATATATAAATTCTTTTACTTGCGTGCAAAAAGTTTAATATTAATAGTCAGTTTTAAAACTTTTCTGGAAAAAAAATTGTAAAAAATATATATTTATAATATTTGATCACAATACAAGAAAACAAGTGAATCCCTTATCATATTTAAACACAGCAAAAGCCTTGTTTGAGAAAAATCTATTGATAAATAATACAATATAAAAAAAATTTAAAATATATTTTTCATATTTAAATGGTATTAGTTGAACTAATTTCTTTAGTATTTTAAATATATACTTATACTTGTTTAAGTATACAACAAAGTTCATGAAAGGGTTAAAGGTTTTATATAGAGTAAATTTATTTAAAGAATCCATAATATATTCTTATTTTTTAATAAGATTCTTCAAGAATAGTATTTTTTGAAATTGAAGTTTGTTATAAATTAATCCAGCAAAAATTAGAAATTGACAACAAGGAGTAAGAATTAAACACTTCTGAAGTATTTAATAATATAAACCACATAAATACATTTTGCTGAATAATTTCAGAAAAAAAAAATCGCATATTTCATTGCAAAAAGCTGAATTTTTTCATACAGAAAATGCAATCCACTTTTAAAGCTAATTTATTTAGATTAATTTAAAAATTATTTAATTATCATAAATAAATAATTCATTAAGGTTAACTTTTAATATATAAAATTACAATGATATAACAGATTTTTAAAAAATATTTTTTCTATAACAATAATAAGCATAATATAGCCAGCATAGAACAGAAGGCAGCTTTTACAGTAATCATTTTTTGGGAAGTAGAATCTTTAATTAAGGTTATTAATTATAAATAATGCATTAATATTTTGACAATGTACATGCATTTTAAATATATATTTTTATTAAAAATATAGCACCATTTATATAAAAATAATCATAAATGAATTTTGCTTTTAAAAAAATTAGTCTAAATGTTGTACTCAAATTTTTACAGAGGTTTTAGCCAGTTAAAGTAGCTTATATTTGCAATATAATACGTAATCAGGTTTAAATTACATTATCTAGAAAGGCTTTTGCTGCATTTTTTAATGCATGATTTAGGGAAAGAGGGCAACAGCAATAAAGTTTTCTCCAAAAAGTCTGACTACATAACTCATTGAAGCATCACTCAATTGCAGTGACAACTGAGGACACCACAAAACACATGATGCACACACTCATAAAACCCACCACAATGAAAGTGGAGGTCACAAGCCAAAATGCAAACAGATAAAGGGTTTTATTGCAGTAAAAAGGGCTTTTTTCATCTTCGTATTCAGGCTCATACACCCTGTATGTCCAGATACAACTGAAACAGATTGTGAATACAATAAATCAATTGAATGGAATATGATTCATATTTACACTTTTAAAATTGTTCTCAAAACTATATAATTTTTATAATAATAAATCCAATTCTGTTCTTAAAGGAACTTTGATTCAAGTGAAGAGCAAGGATATAAAAAATTATATATTAATATGGGTATAGTATAATTACCTATTTTTAAAATTATTTTCCAAGATAGCATTTTTAAGATTTTCTTTTGCATGTAATTTATCAACAGCATAAAAAATGAATTCAAAATTTCTAGAAATATGCACAATATTTTTATAAAAATTTAATTTACAAAAATTAAATGTTATAATGAATACGCATAAAAAACTGGTAACATTAAATTAAACATAATTTTGGTAATGATAACCAAACAAGTTCATACAAAATTATAGTAATTATATTAATAGAAAAATATCAGAAATACAATTAACATAAATATGCACGTAAGCATCAATTTGTTATTTTTCTATATAAATCCCATTGATTTATTCAAAATTTCATATGGGTATGTACAATGGTTTCCAAAAATTTAAGAAAAACCAAAGAAATTTTGATTAGATGGCCAAAAATAAGTACACTGCATAATAGTTTCTGCATAACTTTTTACAAAAGTTGTATTAGATTGATATGTAAATTAGTGGTAATGCTGTTAAGCAAATGTGGCTAAAATAAACTTCTACAATCAGATGTAGCATAATGAAATTTTGAGATGGCTATATTTTAGATTTGGGCACAGGATCTCTGGAATATTATGGTGGTGAGCCATTGGCAAACAGAAAAGGACCAGAATCAATTCAAAGTAGGCAAAAGGGTTGAAAATGAGCCTTTCTATAATTCATATATTATAGAATACTTTTTCTAACAGCAGAATCAGTTTTAGAAAAGTACAAATAAAAAGTTAAAAACTCCAAGTGTCACAGATGACAGTTATTTTCAACAAGGTAGCAAGCAGAAGCAAAGAACACCAACACATCTTGGATCTTTTGTTACAAGCAGCAACCAAAAAGGTTGCTATTCAGATCAACAATGTGTAGAAGGCTTCATGTAACAGCATACGATTGCATGCAGTATGAATGCCACCAAAATGAACAGTTTATTTGGCAAGAACACATGTTAATTAGAGTGCAAGTCAACAACTTCTGTTCCTTTCACTGAAAAGTCTAGATTTTGTTTGCAAAGTAATTCAAGAAAATTCCTGGCCTGGCAATAAATAATGAGACCAGAAATGCTATTATCCCCAAAAGAAACAAATTTGGCAAATGTGCGTGTGAGTGGACAAGTATCTCTGCACCAAGATGTACGTCATTTCAAGAGGCATAGTTACTAATCAGTTATATAGGACAACATTCTTGGTTCAATTGCATGTCCTTGTACAAAAGTAATGAAGATATAAAAATTGTCTTCATTTACTCTTAAATTTACTTTATAACTAATATTAACTGTTTTAAAAGAATAGCTGAAGCCTTTTCTAAACCAATTTAAATACTTCAGTAATTTAAAAAGACAAAGCAATTTCCAAATTTCTCTGCAATAATATGAATAATATTACAAAGCAAAATTTAATATTTATACAGAAAAAAATCCCAATAATGATTTGGTAATCTTAAAAAAAGCATAATAATTAATTATGTTTAGAAAAGCATAATTAATTATTATGTTTTAATATGCAATACTTCATTATCTTTGTTTCTTATTTCGGTAAGCATTGATAATAATGAGATTTTAAATAGGAATAGTTTTAAAGATCTCTCCAGTCATGGACATCAATTGATCCTGGATAAAAATATATTTATATAGAAAAATCTCAACAAATTACTCACCAGTGATAAACCAAGCAATGAGGAAACAGTTCAGAATGCTGTCCCGAGAGCGATGAATCAATCGTTCCTGGTCACTTTCGTTGGTCTTCCATCGAGAAAAGAAACCCAAGACATTTTTTACGACTCCAAATGTTCCACCCACTATTAAATAAACTGGAATGAACTGCTCAACAGGACACTCTCCAAAGTAATTTGTTCCTGGAAAGAAAAATTTAACTCCTTAATTATTTTAAAAACCACAATACTTTTTAAAAAAACTGATAAATCTATAACAAATTATCAATTGAAAAAAATAATATAATAATCCTAAAGCAATAATGTAATATAATCAATAAATTTAAGAACATTTTTATGTTATATGTGGATTCAAGTATTACAAACCAGCAAATTGTAATGACCTTTATATTTCAATTTACATTCTGACTGAAAAATTAAATACTTCACTAAACACAAATATTTTAAGCCATTTTTCTACGAACCAAGTACAGTTTGTTCATTAAATCATATTTCCTTTTAGAATAGCTAGTTATTATGCAGATGCTATGTTTCAAGTTGTAAAGAAAACATTCTGCAATCAGTGATTTTATGAACATAAGGAGATACTTAATTGAGATTCATTACATAAATAAACTAGCAGATATCACAGTTACAGAAAATAAAATATTTCAATTTTACATAAACTCTTTTAAATAAAAAGTAATAAATTATCATAAATCAGCTAGATAACTTTTGAAGGCAATTCAAAAACAATATACAATTAAAAAAAACAATCTTAATTATGAGAGCAAAAAACAACTCATAATGATTCAAAATAAAAATAACAGATGCAAATGATAATGTCATCAAGAGAAGAACATTAAAAGGATGGCAGACAAATAATATTGGCCTGGAATATTTTTCTATACATAAAAGAGATGAAATACAATATGAATAAGAATGCATAAGTTATGACATCATTATAATTCTTTCTTAATAAAAATGACAGGTGAGAGCAACAAAAAACCAAGGTTATCATTTAATTAAAAACACCAAATAAAGGTGTTTTCATGGTATCTGGCTAAGAATCAGATATAAAAAAAAAATTCCAGAAAAAAAAAAAAAAGACTATGTTTTTTAATTTTAACAGACAAACAAAACTCTTGCTTATATATTAAACAATAAGATTAGACACCTCAAGGAAATAAATAGATAGTTGTAATAGATTCCACTCTTTCCTACAAAGAAATTAAAAAGGCAGCGTGAATGAATCTGGAAATACAATCTTGTATGTTTATGTTGTATGAAAACAAAATGTAGAAAAATAAAATACATAAATAAATCTTTTTGATTACAGAAATATAAAAAATGATTATTTTAAAAAAACAAAAGATTTCAAACGAAGCATTAAAAAGAAGTGTAATTGATATTTCTTTTTAAGTTTATCAAATGTAGGTTTAGAGCTAATTCCAAAAACTGTAATCATTCATAATTCTAAAATACTGTAAAAATTATGATAGATAATGTGAAGAGTCAACTAATTTGATCTAATTAGCCAAAACATACTTGAAAGTTATGAGCAAGTATATGTGCAATGCAGAATAAAAAAAGTTACAACCTAATAGCATTAAAACAAATAAATATTTAATTTTTATAAGTAATTCAAGTTAAAAAATCTTTAAAATATGCCAAAAACTATTGAAAACCTAGCTATAATAACCACGTTTGTGAAAATTGCAACACCATGAAGGACTTTACACGAAATGAGCTGAAATTTTCAGGAAATGCAAAT
>BPLR01004409.1:0-68785 GCA_021605095.1 Caerostris extrusa | reverse complement strand
CACTTGAAATAAGAGCTTTATGCAGTCCCACTCCGTTTCTGTGCTGCTTCTTTTTTTTTACGAATCCGAATCTTTCAAGTTCTAAGCCCCCCTCAATAAATCATCATCAGACGAATGAAATTTCCATTTTCTAGAGAGAGAAAAAGAGACCTTCCAGCTTCTAAAGAGAAGTGCAAAGTGCAATTTCGTCTACGATATAATTATGTCCATTCTGCTAAAGTCAGCCATGTCTGGTCTCTAAACAAAAACAATTGGAACGACTCTTGATGTAAAACTGGAATTGGATGCAAAGCCTCCTTTTAATATGTTTCAGAATTCACAAGTAATCAAGGATACAGACACGTAGTGAAATGAATTTGACTTTTGATATTTCAACGTGATGATGAAGATGGAAAAATGACGGATGACTGCTTCTCTCATATTTTGTTGTTTGGTGGTGGGTTTTTTCAGTCTCACTTCCTTCAGATACCAATTTCAGATGCATGGATATGTCCAATTAATGCTAGTTAAGCGGCCTGGTGGAACTTATTTATCGCTGGAGCTTAGCTATCGGTCTCGCACAAATTTGAGCCCACATTTTGATTTCGACAGTAATGAAAGAAAAACATTAGCCATTTGTGCGAACCCAAATCCCTCAGCTGTTTCGTCTGGCAATGCTATGCGGATTTATGTATCTAAAAACCGTTTCCAAATGAAACAAGTTTTAAATTTTTTCAGGCAATATTGAATATTAATAGATATTGTTAAACAATAGACAAATCTTAATGTACTTGAACTGCAGTGGATACAGAAGCATTATTTTATATCTATGTCTAAAATATATCTAGTTAATGACATTTATTGGTTATCAATAGGGAAGAAAGATAAATTATTCAAAATTTTCAGCATATTATAAGGACTTCGTGATCCTGATGGCCGAGGGGCTAGCGCTCTGGCGTTCGGTACCACAGGTTTTGGGTTGAATCCCAGCGATGGATCCCCCGGCCATGGATGCTTCTTAGTCCGAATCCACTATAAAAGTAGGTCGAAGGCTAACATGATCGTAAAGCGTTACGGATGTATTGTTACTCTGCGTCTGTAGCTTAACTTCCAAGCTATACGCACCTCTCAGGTAGTGCTATGAGTAACGTCGGTGTAGCGCTTGTCTCAAGCATCAAAGGTAAGTCTACATTTGCGAGCGGCTTTAGAAATAAAAAAATAATGACTTCATCATAAATTTCTGTATTTTCTATGTATATAATATATATATATATATATAATATATATATATATTCTTATTACCCAGAAAACTTTAAACAAAATGAACCTGCAAATATGTGCAGGAGTGTCAGTAAAGATACTGATTTAATTTGTTATTAAATTAGTTTTAAAGACATTGTTTGTAGTATTGTAATCATTGTTTTGGAGTTAATTTTCAGGTAAGTTTTTCTGAATACTTTATAGAAAAATAAAAAAAATATCAAAAGGATTCGATATTCACTCGAAGAATTTCATTAATATGTGCAATATGATTAGATTTTCTTTATCGAAACTTCAGCAACTTTCAAAATTGTCGTCTGATGCTGTGAGATCCTTTCGAACATATAATTAAGGTATGACTCTAAAAAGAAGAATGTTACGTATTTATTTTATCGAAAAAATTTGAAAACTCTAATATTTTAGTTCTGTTTTGCATTCCATGTCACGATATCTTCCTGATTATTTAAGTTTTCAGCTGATCTGTACATCATACGAATTCAACAAGATGAAACGAAATCAATAACTTGCATCCAACATTAATATGGAGACTTCTCTATGTCGTTAGCCAAGGAAACCAACTATTTTCTCCAATACATTCAAATATACGTGATTTGACTTAAATCTGATATTTTTTCGATGTATGTTAGTCTTATGGTATTACTGCTACGTGAAGACATGCATACAAACAGAAAATATTTATTTTTTATAAGAATTTAAGAGGAAAAAAACATTTTCAAGCAAGGGTTATTATTTGAAAATGCTTTTTTGCAGTACATCCACATAGATTTCATCTTCAAAGAGTAATGGGAATACACATCTATTGCATTATCTGTCCTATGTTTTGCAAGAAAACAAATATACCCATTTTGATTGAGTAGGCTGGGTAACATATGGATGCCTTATTAGCTTCCCTATTGCCAATATTAAAGATGGGTTGGAATAATATATGCTGTCCTGAAATCTTCAATTGATGAAGGTAAATTTAAGAATTTACGCCCATATGAACACAGTGATTGGAAAATAAATAGAAACCATACAAGACTTGTATACTTTGATGGTGAATAGCTGAGTCTCTTTTTTTTTTCTATTATTTCACCCTTATACATAATGCATCGTTCTTTCCAGTCCCCTACATCAATACATCAAAAAGGCATATATGAAAAAAATATCCGTCTTTAAATTTAACATGTTCTTGAAATAGCTGATAACTTGCATATAGCTTATGTTACTGTTTGAAACAGATGATTGGATGATAAATTTCCTTTAGAATCGATTGAATAGAAATATATAGTGCTGCAATTTTTAACAAAATATGAAATTCAATATTTTCAACATTAATAAATACATATGAATGCAAATGGAGCCACATTGCGTTTACATTTTTCATACGTTAAGAAAATAGAGTTTTTATAATAAATATGCTTTATCAAAGTTAATGATTTAAATATATTATAATTTATTATATACTATAACATATTCTAATGATAAAAATATTATAATTATATTATTTTTATTTTTAAATAATTTAATTTTTAATTATTAAATAAATATTTTATTGTTTTAAAAATATTATTTAATAAATTTTACATATAAAAAGATTTTAATTAAAAATTAAATGTTTTTTATTATAAATTCAAGGCAAATCACATTGTTGAAACATTTCAATTGGACTATATTATTAAATTACACTTCGTTGAAATATTTCAATTGGGATTATATTGTTAAATTACATTGTTGAAATATTTCAATTGGACTACATTGTTAAATATACATTGTTGAAATATTTCAATTGAATAAGTTGTTAAATTACATAGTTGAAATATTTCAATTGGACTAAGTTGTTAAATTACATTGTTGAAATATTTCAATTGAAATTGTTAAAATTACATTATTGAAATATTTCAGTTGGACGACATTGTTAAATTGCATTGTTGAAAAATTTCTATTGACTGCATCGTTAAATTACATTGTTGAAATATTTCATTTGAACAAAATTATATTGTTGAAAGATTTCAATTGACTAAATAGTATGCAAATCATAAATTTCGTGTTTATACCAATACATAATGCAATAGAATGTATTAATTTAAGTAAACTGTTTTCAAATACACAATTCAGTTACCTACAAATGTTAAATGCCTACAAATCGTTTTTATGCAGCTATTGTTTACAAATTAATCTAATAATAAGTAAACATAAACTTACAGTAATAACTAATAAAAAGTAACAAATTATTATCTTCATTTAGTTAAAATTAAAAATTGCACTTTTCTGCAGAAAAAAATAATGAAATTATTTCTCATGAAAAAAAAAATAAAGCTAATTCAATTATTCTATACTACTGTGGCCAAAAGTAAGTAACAGTTCAAAAAAGAAGGCGTTGAAGATGAAGAACCCTCTCGACGACAATCAACCTCAACCGACGAAGCACACGTCCGAAAGCTTAAAGATTTGGTGCTTGCAAACCGTCCAATTGTAAGAGACCTAAATGATGACGTTGGAATTTCAAAAGGATTGGTCAATTCCATTTTGGGCCTCAAACGCGCCAAATCTCGATTGTTACCGAAACCATTGAATGCGCCAGCTCACACAGCATTGATTCTTCGTGACTTTTTCGCCAAAAAGGAAACAACCGTATTCACACCATGTGACCACTGCGGGGACACCGTTTTGTGTCAATTGAAGAGACTCAACGTGAATCGCTGCGCGCTTTGAAGGTCATCTCTGCCGATGACTTTTTAGCATGAATTGAGGATTGGAAACAAAATTGGCATAAGTGCGTTGTGTCCGAGGGGATTACTTTGAAGGCGATGAAATAAATTTGAAGAATAAATAAAGAGTTTTTGAAAAGAAAATATAAAAGTAGTATATAAAATTATAGTAGTATATAAAAATTTATTGATAATCATTTAAATATATAATACTTCCTTAATTCCCACAATCTGTATTTCACTATCAAAAAAAAAAATTAATTGCTAATAAAATGTAGCTTATTTGTAAAAGGTAATTTTAAGTGCATATATCAACAAAGGAGGATAATAAAAAGAAAGATTGATTGTAAGATTGTAAGATTGATTTTTCGACACTTAAATTATCACAGTGACAAAAGAAATAGAATATACTTTCTTAATCCTATCGTAAGAAAACTTCACTAAACACACGCGACGTTCATTACTTTTTCAAAATCCGTGAATGTTTCAGAATAAGAAATCCTTTTACACTTTCTGCTGAAATTTTTTAGTTTATTTCTTTTGCTTCCTCTGCCTTTTTTTTTTCTGGGTTTTAAAGTTTTTGCAGCTTTCCAAATATTCTTGTTCTAAAATTTGAGTAAACAACCCCAAGCCTTGTTACTACAACTAGTAGAGTTTCCACTTTTATCGCTTGGAGGTCCAATTTAAAGAATGGAAACAACGGTAGTGAGTTGCTCATTATTCGTTCTGCTTGTTTTTGTCTGACCTTGGAGAAAAACAACGTATTCCACAATAGCAAAAGATAATTATATCATTTAACAATATATTTATTAAATGTTAAAGCTCGTGTAATTTGTTTGAAGATATTAATCAAGTTTTCGTTTGGAACTGAGTTGCTTATCATTTGTTCAGTTTGCTTTTTATTTGGTCCCTATTTATAATCTGTACCGTAAAAAGATAAATTTAGTGTAGTAAAAGGTAAATTAATTAATTAAAAATAGCATGAATGATTAATTATTATTATTTTAAATAAATAAATTTATAATTATTCTTAATTATGAAATTATTATTTTATTGTTTTGAAAATTATTATTTTTTAATAAATTTTACAAGTATATAGATTTTATGTAAAAAATTAGCCCGTTTTTATTGCTAAATTTTTAAGTTTCAGTGTTGAAATTTCGGACCTTATTGCCGAGTGACTAGCGCTCTGGCAATCCGTGCCACAGGGTTCGGATCCCAGCGGTGCCATGGATGTTTGTAGTGGTTCGGAACATACTTTAAACAGTAGGTCCCGGTCTAATGTGATTTTTAGATAATAGGATAACAACCTTACCCCGTAAAATCTCTTATCTCGAAATCTATCGACAACCTTGTCCACCATGGGGCTGTTACGCCAATGAAGAAGGAGAATTAATCAATGATTTATAAAAAAAAAAGGCCGGTTAAATATGTTTGAATAAACTTGTTGTTTAAAATATGAATATTATCTTATATTATATAAAAATAAAAATCCAAAAATATTTTATATTATAAATAATTTGTCATCAAAATTTGGACAAATAGTACTATTATTTAATTTTACATATATTAAATTAATAGAAATAATTTAGTTAAAATTTCTAAAATCAATTGATAAGAAACTTTAAATAAAAAATTTTTAAGAATATTTAAAATTCTATTCACTCAGACATTCGGTGACTCAGACATTCTGGTAACCCTTGCTTGAAAATTCAGACACTCAGACATTCGGTGTAAATTATTTATTTACAATCATACGACAAAAGTGGGAATCAAATTATTGGAATTATCTTTAATTCAGGTATAGAACAGGAGTATAATTAGGAGTTCATATTAATAAAATAAAGGAAATATAATAAAATAATAATAATGAAGAAAAATGTGAATAAAATTTTTAAATATCTATCAAATTTAGCTCTGTATTGAACGCATGAAAATATTAATTGCGTAATTTATACTAATTTGATCGCTTACATCAAATTAGTGACATATTATTATACACACATAAAATAATTTATCTACAAAATACAAATAAAACACAGATATATCAGAATTATTTAAAAATTCATTAGTATTTCTACGTGCATTTAATTTTAAGAAATACCAAATTATATGGAACTTAAAATTTTATTAAATTTAAATTAGTGTTGCATACAAATTTGTATAAAACAAAATAACTACCTTCGATCTTAACATCATGCACCAAAAAAATCTTGATTATATTATGTAATCGAAAATGAGTAACGTATTATTATTTAATGTGGATTCGATTAATACGTAAAATAAAATGGATTTATCTTAAAAATTTCGTTTGTTTTGAAATTCTTTACAAAATGAAGCAACACTAATGAATGTCTAGACATGAATAAAGTACAAAAGTTTTATATAAAAGTGTACAAATAATTTCTAGACATTTTAACGAGACATGTTACTATTTATAAATAAATGTGAAGTCATTGAATTCTATTATAACAAATATTAAATTACCCTTTATATCAGTAAAATAATCAAATCCTGTCTAAGGGGACATATAGGAATACATATAAGATTATGTAGATAAAGTAAGATGTATGTGCACATTTAGTTGTTGTTCCAGTTCAGTTCTTCGTAGTTTCAAATTTATGGTGTATATTCATGTATAATATAAAAATATTCATAAGATTAACAACAGTAATAAGATTTAAAATACAGAGCATTAAGAATATATATATCAATATTTATGAAAAATAAATTACCATTATGCAATTTAAATGCCTATTTCACTGTACTGCTGTACAAAAAGTACATACAAATTTTAGTTTTTGTAATAAATTTAACTTTATTTTTACATGTTACAATATTTACTATTTATTATATATATTGTATTTAAAAATATTACAATATTTACCTTTTATTATATATATTTACTATTTATTATATATATATTGTTTTTAAAATATTACAATATTTAACATTTATTATATATATTCACTATTTATTATATATAATAAAATATTTATTAAATTGAGTATAATTGAGTATAAAAACCATTAATATAAACTGATTGGTTAAAAGATGAGGAAATTAATACAGGAATGGAATATATAAAAACAATTACACGGTACATAATCACAAATTCAAATTTTACATTAAATAAATTAAATTATTAATTTAAGAATTTATTATCATTTTTGAACAACCTTTAAAAAAAGTACAAATTGTATTCAACATGTTACGAATATTTGATTCTTAATATGCTATTTACGAATATACAAAAAGACATGCAAAACTGTGCATGCAAAAATTTATGTCCATGTGTTCTTTTTACTCAAAAATACAAAAACTTTAAAACAAAATACGAAAAAAAAAATTTATTTTTGAAACAAAAATATTAGATCGATTTGAATTCATCAGTAAAACATAACTCATTAGTAAGAAATTAAAAAATAATTAAATATGTGTTCAATAATTTTTTTTTTTTTTCAACCAAATATCAACGAGCAAGTAGCATGAAAATATCAAAATTAGAAGACATAATAATGATGAATGTCGTTTGATTACTATAAAAAAAAAGTATTTTCAGGAAGTGCAATAACTTTGCAATTGTTCTCTGAGTACTACAAAAGTATCGTAAATAAGTTTGTCATAAATTTTTGTCTATCCACAAACAAACCTATGAAAGAAGTAGGCACCGTAAAAAATAATCAGAATCAGCTAAGAAAACATGGATGGAAATGCCAATCACAGTATATAGAGACACAAAAAGCTGCCATAGGGGATATACGTAAAAGCAGCGTAAAGCGTTTTATTAGATAAACCAAAAAAGAACCAGTACAATAATAAGACATATAGTTATCCCTATTGGCAGTAATGCACGCTTAACATCTATATCACAATGAATTTTGTATATTCTCAAAAATACCATGTGTTTTAATTGCAGCGGTTAAGAAGGTTTGCACCATCATATCAATGTAATAATCCATATGCGTTTCATAAGAAATGCTCTTAAAGATACACTATAGAAAAATAATCAATAGGAGATAAATGATTTGATCGAGAAATTCATACTGTATTCATATAGTTCACTTCCTCCAATCAATAGATTGTTTATGACAGGTCTCAAAATGTCATGTACACACATTACATAATAAGACGGAACCATTATTTTCAAACCACAAATGGTGACGTACGGCTTTCGATTCAATCATACAGCCGAACAATCCTTTTCGTTGGATAGTTGATACACTAAATGAATATCAACCAACTCAACATTGGTGAAATGATTAATGTTAACGGCTTCATTGAGGTAATAGCTAGTTCTGACCAAAGCATTCACGTACAGAACCACTAATTTACTTATGCCCATGTTTTACTATGTTATTCTGATATTTATTGGTGTTTTTTACCTTTCCTTCAAATTTGTATATGAACTTCTTGGGCACCTTGTAAAATGATTTTACATTTTCTTCAGTATACTAATCTTAACCTACATAGTCCAACTTATCAATGTCTGCACTTATTTATTGTAAATTATGTTATAGCATGGATTAAAATATTATTATAAGACATGCTCTTTCTTTCCATTGTTGGCATCAGTTTTAATGTGAAGAAAATATAATTGTGATTTTAGAATTTTTAAAGTTCTAAACGCACGATTATTGTCATTTAAAATTATTTAATTAACAAAAAATAGTCGTAAGTGCTTTTAATCATTGTTTCCGAATATGCTAGGTGAATTAAATATTTATGGCATTGAAAAACTGAAAATCTGATATTATTTATAGGCCTTGCAAAAACAACTCAAAATGCTGTGTTGACCACATAAACAGAAACAATTGAAAGCAAATATTTGGTTTTCAACTTGATAATAAAGTCAAAGAACAAAGTGAAAGTCTTCTAAAATTTACTTTGTAAACATCAGTGCACAAAATCGATTTTGAAAGCAATTTCGAAGAAAATGGAAGAAAAAAATAAACATGCGTTATTTTTTTCTAAAATAATTGTTCAAATATTAGAAAAGGAAAAATAATTGTTTTATTGTAAATTTTTATGAAATAGTAATATTTATTTAAACCTATTCCAAAAGATTTATTTTCCTACAAAATGAACATGTTATTTTGCGCTTATTTTTAGATTCCATTCTTCATTCATCAAAATATGAACTATTTTTGTAAGGAAACACAATATTTTCTTAACGTATTAATTTTCATTCATTGATAACAATTATAAATATTTTAATATTTAAAATCTTGTCGTTAAAAATAAAGTAAGATGTAAAATTTTTAAATATTTTAAAATTTTTAGAGATTTTTTAAATTGATAGCTAAATTAAAATATTTATATACAGGGTGATTATAATTAAATTTTCACTTTCAAAATGCTATAAAAACCACTCTTCACATTGAATTCCGAATTTGAACTGAAGATACTTGAAGAGGGGGAAATGGTACGGCATCAAAAAAGTTCCAAAGTATAATAATAGATGGCGTTATAAGAGGCATAAAGAAAGTGAATTCGGCTGCCAGTGATATTTTGAATCGAAATTACAACATATTTGGAATGAGTTGCACATTAAACCAACTGTAGTGTTCTCTGTGTTTGATTGTTTCGGTTTTTTGACGGAAAATTAACTTCCAAGTCATTCAACATTTGTGACACTGTTAGCGGAAATCCCATCCACCAAGACAACGTCATACCAAATTGGATAGAAAAATCGGTGGAACTTTCTTTGAACTTTTTTTTGATGCAATACCGTTTCCCCCTTTTCAAGTATCTTCAGTTCAAATTTGAACTCATTGTGACGAGTGGTTCTTTTTTTACAGCATTTTGAAAGTGGGACTTTAATTATAATATCTCCCTGTACATTCAATCACCAAATGTGCACATGTTAAAATAAGATTTAAGAAATTATAAATATTTCAAAAAAAAAAAAAAAAATTTAAACTTATAGTAAACAATACATTTTATAAGTTAAACAAAAGTTTATAAATGTAAAAACGAAAATTACAAAATAAAAAAAAAAAAAATGAATTCACAAAAATTTCATGCAGAATGTACTTTTGTAGAAAGTCACACGATTTCATTCTAATTTAAGCAGGCACGAAATAAACAGTGCACGTCATTATTGAAAAGGCAATCTTGAATATGCGTTGAGTAATTTGTGTTGCTACTTATCTAGTTAAAATGGCTCCAAGACAGGAAATTGGTGTTGACGTACGGAATTTGTAATTAAATTAAGGAAAAATAAAAATAAATTTTACGCTGGAATTGTGAAAATTATTATCAAAAGTCTGTCTAAACTATTGTAAATGATGAAACAATTGGACATATTTTAAACAAAACTCGTAGTAGACGGATGAGTATTTTGAATAATTGAGATGTTCAAGCAGTGATGAGAAATTGTGATTACATTTGAAATTAATGGAATGTGTTGCTGAAACAACTTACAAGGATACAGTTCGAAGAATCATTCGATCTGAAAGATCTTCTGGCAGAATGCAGTGTAGAAAACTACACATATTCAAACAAATCAAAGAACAGATAAAGTTTGCTACTGAATATACATGCATAATGATTTTGACTTTTTTGAAAAAGATCTTTGTTACTCGCGTAGAAAATATAATGTTTCCAAAGGTGGTGGATTTAGCGAGTTTTGTCAAAGCAGAAACGAAGAATTGAAAATCATAAGTGAAGCTATGAATCTAACGATGAAGCTTGGTAAATTTTATTTGGTTTGTCACTCTGTGGTCATTTTGTGCACACTTTAGACTAATTAGACCTGGACTACATTTTAACGTGGATTCTGAATCACTAACAAACACCCATTCCACCGCCAGGATTTGAAGCTGAAGCCTGGAAGCTTGGTAGAGGAGAAGTTATTTTATCAGGATCAATGTTGGTTGCTGATATTGGGAAATTAACCTTGATAAAAGGTAAGACATATCTCTTAAAATGCTTGAAAATATTGCAAGTTAATGTGCAAGCATCTGGTGACAGTTTGCAATTTTGAAGATAGCATATCTTTCAGCACAACAACTATACAAAACACACCAAATATTCTAAAAGAATGTCACCCTTACAAAGGCTCTATACAGCTATGTATCTCTCCTCAGTCTTTTGATTTGAATCCCATCCATTACGTATGGGATGAACTTGATAGATGAGTTAAAAATTACAATGTCAAAAAATAAAAATTCCTTATAATTATAATTATGTACTCTAAATATGTAGATATTAGATGCTTCAAATTTCTTATATTAATGTGCGTGTGTACTGTACAGAGTATACTTGTTCGTACTGTGACTGCATAAAGATCGTTAGACTATGCACTTTTCTCCTATTCTGACTTTTAGATATTAGGACTGTATTATGCATATATATATGCATAATACAGTCCCAATTATGCATATATATATGCATAATACAGTCCCAATTATGCATATATATATGCATAATACAGTCCCAATATGCATATATATATGCATAATACAGTCCCAATTATGCATATATATATGCATAATACAGTCCCAATATCTTAAAGTATATATATAGAAAGAGAGACAGACAGAAGGAAGGAGAATAATGCACATGCAGAAAATAACAATTTATTACGAAAGAGAAATTTATAATATTCCCACAATATTTTAATTTAATAATGTTATAATATACTAATGTTAAAATTCTAATTTTTAAAATATTATTTTGAAAATTTTTGCATAGTACATAAAAAGTACATAAAAGTACATAGTACATAAAATTTGTAAAATTTTAAAAAAAAGGAGTTGTTTTTCAGAAAGTGTGAATTTAATATACTATCATTTTAAATTTAAACATGACAGATAATAATTTCTATATACGTAGGATTCGCAATCTTAAAAATATTTTTGGATATATTGCTATAAGCTACTAGGAAACGTTGTTAGCTTCATTAGTTGTTAGAAACATTTAGCTTCCTATAAGCTAAAGTTCCATAGGAAATATTAAGCAGTTAATAAACTTTGAGCAATAAATTTCAATATTTTATAATGAATTGCACAGAATCAATTATTTTTCAAAAAGTTAGTTAAGCTGATGAGATCGTTTTAACTTTGAAAAAAATTTCTTTTACGTTTTTCCTATTTTAATACATTAAGAAAAAAAAACGATATTCCCAATTTCTGGTAATCGTAACAAAACATTAAATAAGTTTTTAATTTAAATAAAGAATGGAAAATACTAATTTATATTAAAAATTCAAATTCCACTTTAAAAACTTAAAGACATTAGAATTCTTCTAGACTTCATTGATTAACTCAGTTTTTGGAATAAAGTCTGGTCTATGTCTAGAAACGTCTCAGTCTAAAGCCAGATTATGATAAAAAAAAAAATATACTCTAAACCTTTAGTTTCGAGGGAAATTTAATCTCATTTGGGATTACAACAGTAAAAAGAATCTTCCCATCAAAATTACTCACTTTATTGATTCTGTAAAGTTCCGTAGTTAATTCATTTATCTGTATTATTGAAAACATTTAATGGAACGAAAAAAAAGAAATTTTATTTTGAATAAATAATAAAACAAACCAAATTAAGAAAACAAATAAGAAATAAAAATATTACCAAATATTACAGATATTTTTCTTTAATGTAGTTGAATGATTCACGACTTTGTTAATTAAAAAGTTTTTTTTTTATTTAAAATATTCCCAAATTAAATTAAAAAGTTTTTTTTTATTTAAAATATTTACAAATTAAATTAAAAATATTTTTTATTGAAGTAGTTTAGATTTTTAATCTTGTCTATTTAAGTTCTACTTAATTAAAGGAAAAATAAAAAATTCCGCAATTAGATTCAAATTAAATTTATGAATATTTTAATATCACCCTAAGTTTTATATTAATATTAATCACATTTCAAATCTATCTATAAATAAAGTAATATGTTTGTGCGTCTGTCTGCGTTTCATTTAACCAAAATTTTGAAAATCTAAAGATTCGAATTTTTCTCTGAATTTACTAATTTTATCTGGTACATAATATAAGTTATGAAACAACTATCATAAATTATTTTAACTATCTAAAAACTTAATTTCTTTTATTATTCTTATGTTGTTTCAAACTACAGCGTCATCGTAATTGGTTATACAGATTTTTTAAAAAAAAAAAAAAAAAAAAAAAAAACATAGTTCCAAAAGCAATTGATGAAATGCAATGATTTTTTTTTGAAAAAGCATTCTACAAATCTTTGAATGTTTTTAGATATAACCTTTCACATCCATTGGTTTGGTTTGTTACTCTATGATCATTTTTTGCACAGTTTAGGCTAAGTAGACCGGGACCTAAAGTTTATCGTGGATTCTGAATCATTAAGAAACATCTGTGCCAAAGCCAGGATACGAACCAGTAGTCTGTGGTACCAAATGCCAGAGAGCTAGCCAATTGGCCATCAAGCTGATTTACATCCATAACCATCAGACGTTAGCAAAGTTGTTGCGCGGAGAAAGATATCTTGATGCATTCTTTAAATGCAGTAATGTCTGTTTCCAAAAAAATTAAACTCAAAATTATATTGGATACAAACGGAATTATTATTAACAAACGGAACAACGGAATTTATTTATTAAATAAATAGAAATATTATTCTTTTATTGTTCATTACACCAGATAAAATTAGCGATTTTGTTTCTGTAAAAAATTACATTACACTTCTCCATATCACATTTTATTAGGATTTATTCTTTCAGATACAGACATTTTTTTAGTCTTGACACCATTTTGATACTGCGCTCCTACTTACTGTATCCCTTGCGTTTATTGTATTTATTTTCAGTTGTTAATATATACTTTGCAATAGATATTAAGATATATATATTTTTAATTTTTACAATTATTTACAGAACTCGATATGTTTGTTGGCAGTTCCTTTTTGTCGTCTGTATAAAATCTTATATATATATATCTTCTGTATAAAAAGTTCGTCTTTAAAACTGAAAAAAAATGCTGATGGAAATTGAAAGTATTTTCTTTTCTTTTTAAATGAATAAAGTAAGCCTATCTGCCTGTACTCTGCCTTGCCTAAGTATCTGCCTATACTTAATCGCAAAGGTGTCTTAAATGCAAACAAGATATGTGTAAGATAATTTATAATACCATTTTATTGGTCATTTAGAAAAAAAAAGTAAACGATATATCGAATATCAAACTAATGAAACATGGCATGACAAATCGAAGTTCTAATCACTATTTTCCAGGCATTATATGCATGTGCATGATTAATTGTACCATTTTGATACTGTGTTCCTTATTACTATATCACTTGCGTCTATTGTCTTTACTTCCAATCGTTAATAGATGTTTTGCAGTATATATTATGATATATTTATTTTAATTTTACACCTATACTTTCTATATTTATTTACAGAACACCATACGGATGTTTGCTGGTAGTTCATTTTTGTCATAACAATGTTTTCCAATTATGCCTTCAATATTAAAAGTTTTAATATTTAAAATTGAAAAAAAATGTGTATGGAAACGAAAACTGGGTAACATTTTCTTTTTTCACTGGGTAAAGCAAATTCATACCTGCCTGTACTTAATCAGAAATGCGTCTTAAATGTGAACAAGATATGTGTTTTTAAGATAATTTATAATACCATTTTATTGGCCATTTAGAAAAAGAAAGTAAACGATATATCGAATATCAAACTAATGAAACACGTCATGACAAATCGAAGTTCTAATCACTATCTTCCAGGCATTACATGTATGTGCATGATTAATTGCACCATTTTGATACTGCGATCCTTATTACTATATCACTTGCGTTTATTGTATTTATTTTGTCATTAATAGGTGTTTTGCAGTAGATATTAAAGCATATTTTTTTTTATTTTTACTCCTATAATTTTTACAATTATATACAAAACGCCATACGGATGTTTGTTGACAGTTCATTTCTGTCATAATGTTATCCAATTATGTTTTATATTAAAATAGTTTATGTTTAAAACTTAAAACAAAAAATGTTGCACACTTAAAAGTATTTTATTTTCTTATACTTGGTAAAGCAAATTCATATCCATCTGTACTTAATCAGAGATGTGTCTTAAATGTGAACAAGATATGTGTCTTTAAGATAATTTATAATACCATTTTATTGGCCATTTAGAAAAAAAGTAAACGATATATCGAATATCAAACTAATGAAACACGGCATGACAAATCGAAGTTCTAATCACTGATATACATGCGCATGATTAATTGGGAATAAGTGAAGACACTAACCTACCCCAACCACATTCGATGAAATTACTGGAAAAAACGAAAAAGTTTAAAACTCGTGCAAGCATAAACTTTTACCAGTATCAGAAATAACGAAAAAATTTACCGTTACACAAAATGGTCGAAACACATTCAGATTTTCTGATTATAGTCATTGCTTTGTGCTCTTTTCGATTTTATGAGAAAATAATATCTCATTACCTAAGGGTTTTAGAATCATTTATTTCTGCTAACACAAAAAGATTACAAACAGAAATCGATTTTTGTGGGGTTTCGTTTTTAAACTTCTGATCGTTTCCACGAACCATTAGACCGAAACTTCAGAGAGAGAGAGAGAGAAATGTGCATTTATTGGAAATTTAAATTCGCAAAAAGACTTGTCATCGTATTGGAAGTTTTGATTTTTGTTTTTTGTGCTTTTTGCTTTGTTCTCCTAACTGGTCATTATGACGATAGACACAGATAGACACGCATTAAGAAGCTCAGTCAAGCTATTACTGAGATGAGGGCTTTATTTTGAGAGAGAAAAAAGTTTTTTGCAGTGGCGGAAAATATTATTTGGAAAATCGAATAAAAAAAAAAATAGAAAATAAAGAAGGGAGGGTGAAGAAGAAAATGGAATGGAGGCGAAAAAGATCTTTGACTTGGAATATTTGGTTTTATTCCGGAACGCGAAGCGTGGAAGATAATTCTCAGAGAAATGGAAAGAATATTTTATTTTTACTGTAAAGTAATAAATGTCAAACTCGCACTAAAAAAGAGACAACAACAATATCTTAAATCAGGTTGGTGTTGGAATAAATATAGATTGAAGATTTTGTAAAATAGATAAATCATTCAAGGGATTTTAAAAATTTAAATTCGAAATGGAACCTCCATTTCGAATTTAAATATTTTAATTTTATAATGTATTTTTAATATTTTAACATTTTTAATATATTAATATATATTATTATATTCAAATTTTCCTTTAAAATTTCCATTATTCCATTCCTTAATAAAAATTTCCATATTACTGCTTGACAAAATAATCAGCAATATGTTTTATCAAAAATATTTAAAACAATGAAATTATTACCTAAAAACTAAAAAAAAAAAATTTTTATTTATATGCTTTTTAATAACGTACAAAAGTCTGTAATATTTTGCTTGATAACATAAGTAAATTTTTTACAATAACTTTTTTTCAATTTTTATATAATTCTTCACAATTTCTAATTTTATTAAATATTTAATGCAATAATTAATATTTTTATTATAAATCGGCATTGAAGCAAATATTATAGCAATAACATTGATTTAATCTGTTAGACATTTCATCGAAATATTGAATTAAAATTAGATAGTTATTTTACTATATATTTAAGACATTATAATAAAAACTTAATCTACTTACAATCTAAAAAACATCTGTTAGTACTAAAGATTGCTTAGAATCATCTTACGAATTAACTCATACATAGTAAAAATAAATAAAGTTTATCATTTCCTCTATTCTTAATATAATTTCGAAAAACAATAGCAAATGAAGTTTCATTAGTGCAAGTTAATTCATTAGTTAATCTCATATTTTTTTCAATGCAAGCTGCCAATTAGATTTTACCTTCTAATTAATGTAAGATATTTAATAATGTAATGTTAATATAATTTAATTAATGTTTATGAAATTGATTAATGTAACTAACGTTTATGTAATTGATTAGTGTAATTAATGTTAATGTTATTGATTAATGAAATAATAACCTTCTATTTAATGTAATAATAGGTTTGCTTTTACCTATTGTCGACGAGTAAAAGAAATTTGAAGTGCTTAAGTTTAAAATAGTCGTGGATTCAATTTGGCATTTAATGTTTAAATTAAAAAGGACGAATGCCTTTAATGAAAATTTTTTTGTTGTCAGTATGTATCGATAAATCTCATGTTCTATTGATAAATACCACAATAATTCCATTTATGAAACGAGAAATAAAGAGATTATTATTAAGGTTAACTGTCATAGAGAAATGCCCCTTGAAAAACCATACCAAACATCCTCTTTGTTCATGTGATACGCTTACACACTATTATCATAATCGCCGCTTGTCTGTCACATGACAAAGTGCTGACAGCTAAGGACAAGTCTGTGGTTTGCTAACTTCATTTAACCCTTGGCCACAAGCCAGATCTCTGGAAGAATTAATATAAATTTCCTTAATTTTACAATCACCAGTAATTGAAAATGTGATATAATCTAATAAATAAATCAAACTTTTATTTACAATAAATTCAAAAGCATTACGTTCATTCAAGATTTTTACAAAATTCAGTGGATATCATTTTCCTTTGTAAATATTCAGGTATTTTAGTAGATATTCAGTCTATATTTACTGTTCGTGCTTTCATTCAAAAGTCTTACACTTCACTGGATGTGATTTGTAACCCTTTAGCCGAGTCTGACCCTTTGAAATGGGAAGATTATGGTGATTTACGGAGTAGCTGAATTTATTCCAAAGAATATGTATTGCGAGAACGTACTGAATAAGTAATCTATGGGGATCTGTGTAATAAAACAGTTTTCATTCAAAAAAGAAAAGAAAAGAAAAAAAAAAAATGTTTTAAGAACTACTTTCTAAATGTTTTTGAAAAGTTTACATAAATATTATTACTATTTATATTTACTAAATGTGTCTCATATAAATTAAGTACTTAATCTAATAAGAAATAAAAATAATTGGTTAAATATTCTCCAGCATGAATAATGGCCAAAAGGAAACGAAATGGCTAAATAAGCTAAATAATATATTCCAAAGAATATGTAATGAATAAATAATCTATGGCGATCTGTGTAATAAAACAGTTTTCAATCAAAAAAGAAAAGAAAATCGAAAAAAATGTTTTAAGAACTTCTTTCTAAATGTTTTTGAAAAGTTTACATAAATATTATTACTATTTATATTTACTAAATGTGTCTCATATAAATTAAGTAATTAATCTAATAAGAAATAAAAATAATTGGTTAAATATTCTCCAGCATGAATAATGGCCAAAAGGAAACGAAATGGCAAAATAAGCTAAATAATTTATTCCAAAGAATATGTAATGAATAAGTAATCTATAGTGATAGGTGTAATAAAACAGTTTTCTTCCAAAAAAGAATTGAAAATCGAAAAATAATTAGGTAATTTCTTTCTGAATTTTTTTTTTTTTTTGAGATTTTTATAAATTACTATTTATATTTACTAAATATGTCTCATAAAGAATTAAGTAATTAATCTAATAAATAATAAAAATAATTAGTTAAATGTTTTTTCAATATGAATAATGGCCAAATGGAAACGAAGAGGTTAAAGAAGTAACATTACGATTTGGGGCGTAGATGTAACATGGGCAATTAGTCCATGGTTTCGAATCTGCTGAATGCATTCAATGTATTCAAATCTGAGAAATATTCAAAGTATATGACCAAGGTTGCTTCCAACGATACTGTTGTAAAGTTCACACTAATGAGAGCTAAGGATAATCCTGTTCTTAGCCTCTTACCCTGTGTGTCCTCGCCCTTCAGTTTTATCTTCCCCACTGTAACAATGGTTTTGTCTTGTATGTCAATGATTGCATGAGCCTACAGAATAATACGTCTCTTTGACTATTTGACTTAGATCTGGTAACTGAAGGCGAAGGTAATGGTATATCATGACAAATCCACAATTTTATAAGGTAGGAGAGTTATATTAGGTATTTTGAAGGTTAGGGTGGTTTTATGAGGTTGTTATTGATGAAGCATCTGAAGCACTGATGATCTAACACTTTTAAAAACAAAATTTACTTCAGTTAGTTCTATTGAACTTATATTAGCACATTAATTACAATAGACTACACAACCATATTTTGCTAGCAGGTTCACATGGTAATTTCATGATTTTGATGTTGTGGACATGTGTTTCTCATCATGAAAAACAAAAAATAATGCACTTGTTGGGACTTTTTCGAAGCTAATTTATTTTGAGGTCCATAATTCCTTTCAGATATTGTTCCACTTAATGAATATCTCCATACCTCCAAACAGTTTATGGAGACTCTATAAATAATTTTACACTACATTAATATAAAAACCACTTAAAAGATTATATAACAAAAGTTTTGTAAGATTCCCTAAACACGATTCCAGAAATATTTGCCAATAATATTATAAAAAATACTTATTGCTAATTTAATTCTAACATCATTAACTCGTGTCTACTCTGCATACTTAAATATTGATATTTCTACAGAAATGCATCTTTTATTTTATATTTATGTATTTTGATTGGTTTTTTATTAACATAACATAAATTACTTTTATGAACTGGATGAATATTTTTAATTACTTTCATGAATAGAAATATTTTTTATTTTAATTACTTTTAGAAACAGACGCAGTAATTTTATTTTAATCATTTATGAATTAAATCATTTTTTATTTTAATTACTTATATCAAAATAAATTTTTCTGATTATAACACTTTTTAGTTTTAATAGTGTTCAACACAACTGAGTACTTAGCATTGTGATATAGATACTCAAAAAAAAAAATTTCTTCTGATTTTGTTTTCTTGATCAATAATGTACATGATCGAATTTAGTACAATAGAAAATATAAAAATATTTTTACAAAATAACTCAAAAACTATTGAAATTAAGTATGTCATAATAATAATAAAAAACAAATGAAAAATAAAACCCAAAAAAACAAAATGTTGGCTATTTTAAATATAATTTAATTTAAGAGGATATTCAACAAATAATTATTTTCCCTTCAATTGTATTAATAACATAATTGCTTGCTTGGTTTTAGAGTATTTTTATAAAAACTATACTTTGATATATTCTGGCATAATCTTTGAAAATCATTAGCTAGATTTAAAGCCTATTTTTATATTTAAGTCGTTTTAATTAAAATACCTTAAAAAGATTTAAAAAAAAAGAAATGGAAAATTATAAATGCACTGCCCGAGTTCCATTCATGTTTGGTTCAAGCCACCCAAAAAATTCTACTTTTTACAATTGAAAAACTTTGCTAACCCAACTCAACGCTATGTTTTCTTGTCACGCATTTCAATCAGATTTTTGTTTACTTTTTTTACCCACTATTCACATGTCAAATACTTCTGTTCCTTAACAAAAATGAATTCAGCACATTTCATACCCAGAAATGTAATCTGCTGCCATCTATCGGTGTGTTTCAGAACTTTCAGATATTTCAATCCAAAATTATTTCTGTCCATTGTTTATGTATCAGTACATATTTAAAAATATCAAAATCGCTTAATTATATTTAGTATTCTCATATTTATTTATTATGCTCAAAATACCTTAATAAAATTATATTTATATAGAATTGCAATACATTTTTCAAATTAAAAAAATACATTTATAAACTATTAATATTGAAATTATTTAACTTATTATTTAGAATTTCCTTAAATGAAGCACGTCCACAAGTGTGTAAAATGTAAGAAAAATAGTAAAAAATCATTTAAATTTCTTTATAAATAGAAACATTATTACTTTAATATTTATAGAACAATTTAAATTGATTTAATTTGATAGAAAATAAAATCTGAATGTAGTGTTTTTTCACTGAAATTTTGAATGCATTTTTTTCAATAATGACTACTTAATCTAAAAAGAAAAAAACTAATTATTTTTAATAACATTTTGCTTTTATCTAAATATATCGTTTTGTATATATTGAATAATTTTCTGATAAAACAACGTATATATTTTAAGTACATATGCCAAAATTTCTAAATAGAGTCTTTGATGATGTTTACATTACTTTTAATTATATTTAAACAAATATATTTTCATGTTTTTTTAAGGAAAAATATTATTTTTCAAAATTAGATGTTAAATTTTTATTAACTTAATTTATTGAAAGCTTTTGTTCAGAATATAGGTTTTTAAAAATTTAAATGAAAAAATCAAATTAATAAACATATTTTTGACAATGAAATTTTGAAATATATTTATAATTTCATTGAACTAATGATGATAACAATTAGTTAAGAAACAAGTAAAATTATCTATTGTTTTCCATTTTATTTTTAATCAATTAGCAAATGAATAATTCTGTGCAGTAAATGAATATAATAACTATTATTTATATAATATAAACTATTACATATAAATTATTATAATTACTTAAATATAATTATAACAATAATAACTATTATTCATATAAAATGTTTTTGTTATAAATAAATAAAATTTCCCAACATAGAAAAGAGAATTATTTAAAAGAAATGGAAATAAAAAGGTAAAAAAAATTGCCTAAAGCTTATAGAAGAAAGGCATATAAATGCAAATAATTTCAATACAATAATTTTATATCTGTATTAAACTATATTACCATTATTTTTATAAATTTTAAATTTTATAATATAAATTTTATATAATAAATATTAAATAAAATTTTAATTATATATTTGATAATAAATATTATAATAATAATATAAATTTTAAATTATATATTTTTTAATTCAAAGGCATAAAAAAAAAAAAGGAACAAATTATGTAAATTAAATTTAACTTTTATTCTGGCGAAATTTGATCTTCAATTATAATAGTTACTAAGGTTATAAAAAAAAGTTACTATGAAAAGTTAATAATATTATAAAATTAAATCAAATTGCTGAATGTATCAAATCAAATGAAATGATATAAAAGAGAATTAAATGGATCATATAAAATGGCTCCAAAAGTTCAAATGGTATTATTTATATATTTTTCATTTGTTTTTTTAACTAAAAATAAAAAAATAAATCTCAAATCTTATTTTCCAAGACGTAAAGTAGGAGATAAATATATCAAAGAGATTTATAGCTGACATTTCGTATCTTTACTCTAAACGTCAGTTTAAAGAAAGACCGATTCGAGTATTCGCTAACTTGTAGCCATTTATAAGCAGAATATATCTTCAAGATATTCTCTCGAAAATTAACATGGTGGCAAAATTTTAAGAGGAGGGAAATGCTCTTGAATTTTTAATTTATAACTGTTGTTTTTATTAAATCTTCAGAATTGCTTTAAGCATTATTCTTTCAGAACCTTGAATGATATTATATAATTAACATATGTATAATAATATTATATAATTGTAAAGTATTTTTCATATAATAATCTATACAAAGTGATTAATATAGATAAATGATTCAATTGTAAAAAAATAATTATTTCATTTTTGTTTTCAAATTTTATTTAATTTTTATGTTATGTTATTTAATCAAATAAGTTAATTGTATCTGAATATGTAATTGTTAAAATATGTAGTATTATATATTGCTTTTATATATATTCATCAAGCTTTATTTAAGTTAGTACTTCTTGTAATAATAACTTTGAATTCCTTTTAATAAGAATATATATTTCACAAAATATAATAATATACTACTATTTTTCTTATGTATAAATTAAAATTAGTATTTAATTAAGTTTTTAAGAAATTGATAAATACGTATTTTAAATATATTAGCATTAATAATAATTTTTAAATGAAAGTTCGAATAAAAAAAAAAAAGGAAATTATTATAATTTTTTCAGTAGATTTTCTATGGCATCAATCATAACGCCAGCATTTCTCTCTTATTGAAAGATTAATTTAATTTTAAATAGGAAGAAAGTTTTATAAAAAAAAAAAAGAAAAAAAACGGAAGATTTAGTAATGTAACAAAGAGTTATAACACTATAATCTTTTTTATTGACACGGCATTTCTCATTTCTCTTCTTTTAATAACTCGATAGGGTTATCAACCCCCACCCAACCTGGATATATCCTCAAGTACTGAGTAACTCAAGCACCTCGGGGGGCGCCATACCCTGTGCTCACTCATAAATGAGTGAGCCTCTGTATATTGCTGTCACTTATTATTTTAATTTAATACATTAGTTAACATTTATTGTTTTGGGATTTTTGAAACTAATTCATTAAGATCGTGTATCAAGTCATTACATAAAATAGTAAGAATAAAGTGAAAATTCTGATTTGGCAAAAATTTGTTTGGGCAATATTTTTTCTTCTTTTCCTTCATTGGTGCAACAGTCCTAGAGTAGAATAATTTAAAAATTAATTTTTATTTTACAAATTATCTTTGAATTTACTAGTTTTTATAAAGCAAATTGCTTCATAATAGCGTTTAATTTATTTTTCATGAAATCGTTTGAATCATCAAAGCACATGAATCTTCAACATTTTTAGTGTGACAGTTTCAGAACATATATCTTCTCAAAAAAAAACTTATTTTTTATTCAAAGGTTATAAAAAGTTAAAAATAAGTGCCAATTTTATTTAATTAATTTTTACTAATTTATCAAATTTTATTTAACTAAATAAATTGATAAAATTATTCAACAGTTATTTAATTTAATTTATACATTATTAAAACATTATTATTATTAATTTATAAAGTATCTATTATAAAAAATGCTTTACAAGAAAAATCAATAGCAATATTAATTCTATTTGAATTTTTTTGAATTATTATTTACGAATTCATTTTGTAGAAATACTTTATAATTTGATTTTTTAAAGTAGCAATTATTTTGAAATTCCCTGACCATAATGCAAAAAAAAAAAAAGAAAAAAATTCAATTGAAAATTCAAACACATGTTAAATTCATGGGAGTCTACTGAATAATTTATTTCACATCAATCAGAAAGTTGAAATAAATTTTAGATACTCCTTCAAAGTAATAATTTTGCGTTAGCTTTAGGCATACTATGAGCAAATTATTTTAGTGAAAATGATTGTTATGTATGCTAATGTATTAATAATTATTTTCCCATGGTATTCTATGGTATTAATCTATGTTCTATGTTCAATAATTGAATTCAGGTTCAAACTTTTCAACTATTAAATTTTATTTATAATTGAATTTTTGAGTTCCATTAGAAGAATAGCAAATAAAATGTCAATGAAGCATAAATTGATTCTGTATTGTCCAGTATTTTCAAGTCCTTCCTTATAAACTAAACTTATTATAAATTTTCTTAATGAAATCTTATATTTTCTAATGAAATGATCACGAAACAAGACATTTTATCATTCTATGCCCTTTTCTTCAATACAATTGTGGCTTGTAACAAAGTTTAAATTCTTCAGTCAGAATTGCAGTTTAATATTCGGTAATTTCAACTATTTTTATAGACCTTTAACAATAAAAAGCATTGAAGCAAAAAATTGCATTCTGCATTACAAATTACAAAAGATTTATTACAATGCTAAATATTACTAAACATTTACATTACATAATCAGACATTCAAAATAATAACACGAAAACAGATTTCAAAAACGAAAATTTTTAACAGAACTTTCATAAACATTTTTCGTGTGTTTTTTTTAAGAATTTAAATTTTTTTTTTTATTCTTCATATTATTATACAAATATTCTTTGTTTGGCCGTCGATATGATTTCATGTTAATAATCAATAATTTCAATTCAATTTTGATTTCTTATACACACTCGTAAAATATAATAATAAAACATAAGCAATTTTTTGTTTTCCAAAATTTAAAGTCATTATCTCATAACAACATTATCAATCATCCTTATTACTGGCACAACAACTCCATAGTGGACTTGAGGCCATCTGCTTACTAGCAGATTTCGAAACAGGAGATTATTTTTTTTTTTCTTTTTAAGGGGTAGGGTTGTCAGTTCTACGCCCAACGCTCTACAGTCATATTAGACCAGGATACTCGGCCATCAAGCCCCAACATTAGCAACACATGATAGATTTTTAAGCAATACTATCGAAAGCACAAGAAATTTTATCATGTCAATAGTTATATTTCAATATACTTCTTATATTATTAAGTGGAATAAAATATAGATGTAAACAAGATTTTTAAAGTATAATTTTGTAAATAGTTCATGGAACTTTGATAAATATTTATTTAAAGTAGTAAAATATGATCACTGGAAATAAATTAAAAGCAGAAAAAAACAATAAAAATAAATATATTTTAATAATTTATTAAATAAATAGCTCTATTTTGGGGAATTAAAAAAATATAAAAACTAAACTCAAAAATCAAAACAGCATGATTTATATTTTTCAATAGTTAATATTTTATTCTCTACTTCAGTTTATTAAATTATGAATCTTTTATTATGAATAATTTAAATAAGTTCCTTTTTGAATTGTTATTATTAAAATATTTATTACACGAGCCGCTATTATTATATTGAAAAGTTAAGTATCAAGATTAAGTAAAGGAATTTCAAACAAATAAATCTTATTTTTTTTTTTATCTTAACAATCATACAGGTATGTATGAATAATATTAACATTTAAATAGTAAAAATTTTACAATGTTGTGATATATATATTAAAGTATATACATAATATATATTAAAATTACTTGTTATAAATTATTTCTTTATCATGAAAATATATACTTTTTAAAAATTTTCAGATATTATTTAATAGCACTGACAAAAATTATAAATTTTTAGTTATTAATTTTTAAAGGGTATTCAATTTTTCAATATAATTCAGTTTAAAAAAGAAAATTTAGAAAAATATAAAACTTATATACATTTAAATTACTTGAAAAGAAGAATGTATTTAATATATTATTTGTTGTAAAATAACTTAGGCTAGAAAATCAAACTTTTAACCTCTTAAATATTTTTTTTTTTTATAGCAGACATATTAATCTGAAGACATTTGGAACCAAAATTATTAATATTGGACAAATGAAGCTTTGCTATGAAATGACCATATTTTTCCACTACAATTTCAAATGAATACTCTAAAGGATATATTTTAACTCCTAACTTCTTTCAACTTCTAACTTTTAACTTCTTAAATACGTTTTTAATGCCAAAAATCTTGTCTTTCAGACAATAAATGCCAGTGCTGTGCCCAAAAACAACAATTCCAGACAATTCGTATGCAATGTAAAATGATTTCCTTTGATTGAAATATATTACAAATAATATCTATTGATCAGAATTTAAAAAAAAAAATCAAAACGTTACATAGAGATAATAGATGCAAAAATAAAAAAAATTCAGAAATCTTGAAAACAAAATCACTTATTGTTATAAATATTTACAAAATATCCACCATTATTATTTTAAAAAGGACAGGTTTCACGGAAGAGAATAAATTTATTCTTGTTTCCTCGAACATATATAGTTTAAAGAACGTTTCCATAAAACCTGACACTACCGAATCATCTATATCAGGGGTCTAAAACTACAGACCCCAGTGTCATCAATCCTTCCCGCACAGCAAATAGCTTATTGTTGCTGTAATAAGTAGGATAAAAAAAAAACACTAGAAATTATAGATAATGGCAAAAAAATTAAAACGGTTTTGGCCCTTGATACTACTGAGTAAACAGTATGGCCCTAAGGCTGGAAAGTTTGGAGACCCCTGATCTACATTATAGAAAAACCTTCATAAAATAATAAAAACGTCAATATATTTTTACAATCCTACGCCGTACTCCATAGAAAGAGGAGACACAACATGGGTGCTATAAATATCCTCTGAATTTTACGCATCCTTTCCCTTACTCATTTATTAACTGGGCTAAAAAAACACTAAAATTCAATGGCTGCAATTCTCCAGAGGTAAAAAGAACGAAGAATGGCGGATACCTTTTTTTTCGTCGCTTGCAGTGCTAAAGCAAGACGAATTCTTACGGGGTCTTTAACCAAGGAAAGAGATTCTAACTTATATTTAAAACTCGAGCATTATAAAACAAGTAATATAAAAAGAAATGTTAAGTCAATTCCTACTTTTTTTTAAGTTGAAATTTTACTCTTACATCTGGCGCCATCTATTGGTAGTTACATGGAACTTAAATCTAAAAGAAACTAAAATTAATTAATTAAATTTAAATAATGGATTAATATTTGAAAAAAACTGTCTAACATCAAGTATCATCCATTACAAGTTCAAATACATTTTTTAAAAACTTGAAAGGATGAATAAAAAAGTATTTTATTAACGATTGAAAATTTGAACAAGATATATATAGGAGAGTGTGAACTAATAGTAGGAATTGAAAAAAGAGGAAAAATGAAAGATAACACTAAAAGTAGATGAAAGCAAAACAATAAAAAAAAAAGCCTCCTGAATATTGCTCTGTATACCTCAAAGAAGCAAAACAAAAAAGATAACATGGAAAAAAATCCAATTTTCCAAAAAAAAATTAATTTTTTTTTAAATATTTACAAAATATCCTTTGTTATTTAAAAAAAAAAAAAAAAGAACAGGTTTCAGGGAAGAAGAATAAATTTTATTCTTGTTTTCTTGAACACATGTAGTTTAATGAATGTTTCCATAAAACCTGACACTACCGAATCATCAGCATTATAGAAAAACCTTCATAAATAATAAAAAAACGTCAATATATTTTTACAATCCTACGTCGCACTCCATACAAAGAGGGAGACACAACATGGGTGCTATAAATATCCTCTGAATTTTACGCATCCTTACTTTACTCATTTATTAACTGGGCTAAAAAACACTAAAAAATTCAATGGCGGCAATTCTCCAGAGAAAAAAACGAAGAATGGCGGATACCTTTTCTCGTCACTCCCAGTGCTAAATCAAGACTGATTCTTACTGGCTCTTTAACCAGGAAAGAGATTCTAACTTATATTTAAAACTCGAGCATGATAAAACAAGTAATATAAAAAAAATATTAAGTCAATTCCTATTTTATTAAGTTGAAATTCTTCTCTTACATCTGGCGCCATCTATTGGTAGATACATGCAACTTAAATCGAAAAAAACTAAAATTAATTAATTAAATTTAATTAATGAAATATTATTTGAAAAACTATATTAACATCAAGTGTCATCCACTATAAGTTCAAAAAATATATTTGAACTTGAGTGGATGAATAACAAATTATTTTATTAACGATTACAATTTTGAACAAGATATATATATAGGGAGAGTGGGAACTAATAGTAGGAATTGAAAAAGAAGAAAATTAAATATAACACTAAAAAGAAGATGAAAGCAAAACAATAAATAAGCAAAGAAAGTCTCCTAAATATTGATCTGTATACCTCACCGAAGCAAAATAAGAAAGATAACATGGAAAAAAATCAAAAATATTTTTTAAAAATTATTTATTCTTGTAGATATTTACAAAATAACGTTTGACTTTTTTTAAAAAAGAAAAGAACAGATTTCACTCTAGAAAAATAAATTTCTTGTTTTCTTGAACGCATATAGTTTAATGAACGTTTCCATAAAACCTAACACTACCGACTCATCTACATTATAGAAAAACCTTCATAAATAATAAAAAACGTCAATATATTTTTACAATCCTACGACATACTCCATAGAAAGAGGAGACACAACATGGGTGCAATAAATATTCTCTGAATTTTACGCATCCTTACCTTACTCATTTATTAACTGGGCTAAAAAACACTAAAATTCAATAGCGGCAATTCTCCAGAGGAAAAAAGAGCAAAGAAGTGGAGGAATGGCGGGTACCTTTTCTCGCTCGCAGTGCTAAAGCAAGACAGATTCTTACGGGCTCTTTTAACCAGCAAAGAGATTCTAACTTATATTTAAAACTCGAGCATGATAAAAAAAAAAAAAAGAGGTAGAAAATAAAAGATAACACTAAAAGAAGATGAAAGGGAAACAATGAAAAAAGAAAAGAAAAGTCTCCTAAAAATTGCTCTGTATACCTAACCGAAGCAAAACAAGAAAGATAGCATGGGACAAAAAAAACCGAAAGAAAAGAATTTTTGCAAAAGTATCGCTTGGAGTAATCTGGCAACAGCAGGGAAAAAAGGTCGTAAGGTGGCGCCCTCACTTTTCGCGGTAAAGAGGCTCGTAAAATCGGGACCCGTAAGAGATTTACGAGTTACAGTCGCAGTTTGCGATTTTTTGGAGGTTTTTTCCCTCTGCCACTACGAATGTGTGGCGTGTAGAGACAAGGCCACCATGATTGTGAATACGTGACTGAAAGCTGTTTCTTGGGATTATGTCACGCGTGTCGTTTAACGATTGAGACTGCTTTTTGCTGGCGTAGCGTGACTCACATCCACAACATTTAGGTGCAACCGGGAATTAATCTTGCTGCCATCGACGGTGCCATCTCTGTAATCTTGGTGCGAGGGAAAATTTTGGGGAAATACATCACTATATCCAAGCTGTGAGCAATGGGGGTAAGGGCTTTAACCCCAAGTAACGGGGTTGAAAATTAAGTAATGCTTCCATCGATAATCCATTACTTTCTTCAAACAAGAAGAATTCCCCGTGCAATGCATGTAGTATATATATATAGTATTATTTATCATAGTCCTATAAATACTGATTTTAGGTACTTAAGCATGGATGTAAGAAAATATATTACAGTAGTAAGAGAGAATAAAGAAAAAAGAAAGGACACATTAGGCAGATTACATATACATTAGGAAGATTGCAAAAATACTTTTCAAGTATATTTTTGCAAAACTCTTTGCTTTATGAATCATTGGAACAATTTTATCATGCCCTAAAAATAAATCATTTATGTATCTTTGTATTGATATTGTATATATTTATCATGTACGCAGCATTGGACCAATAGAATTTATCCAAATTTGAATGTTTTTCTCAGCTATTGTAAATTTTTTTTTGTAAAGAATTCATTTTTTTGTTCAGAGTATTATTTGTAAAGAGTTCATTTCCTTTTAGTTTGGAGCATAATAGTGAAAATAATTCTTTTTAGAGTAATTTGTTTAAGGAAAATAATTTGGTTTCACACAAATATCTAAAAAAAAAATAATCTCAGTTGCGTCTTTAGAAATATATTTCTTTTTTTTTTTTCCGAATTCTAAAAATTTTAATTTTAATTTGTTATTAATTTTAATTAATTCTTTTTTAATATTCAAATAAATAATAAAATAATTATGATCTTAAGTTTAATATTTTAAATCTCAGCACATAATTAATTAAAATATGTTTTAAAAAATAATATCAACAATGAATACAAAAATCTGAATTAAAAGTACATACTGCTAATGAAATTTTTTGATTGGTTAAAATGAATATTTAGCATTAAATGGTAAAATAAATATACATAAATTATTAAACAAATAATTAAAAATAAACGACTTGATTTTAATTGATTAAATGAACTTGACTTGACTGATTGATTAAACGAATTCGACGATTAAACGAAAAATTTACGACTTGATTTCCAAGTATATTTCTAGTTTAGTTATTATTATTGAAGTCAGTAATAACTATATATTATGCCATCATAAATTATTTTCTGTAATGTGAGATGTCATCAGAAATGTTTAAATATTACGTGAAAAGTGGACTTGATGATATGCATGTTCATATAAAAAAATAGCAAATCATTTCAAAATTTAAAAGATGTTTTTTCACAATAACACTTCCTGTTTATTTAATATAAAAATATTCAAAATGTTAATTATTTTTACATTTAAATTACATTCTAAACACATATTTAATCAATTGTGTGATCAATAATAATTTAAATCAGATAATAAAAAAGTGACACATATGACAAATCAATAAAATGTACGATATTTTTCTAAAAAATTAATTTCATGTAATATAGCTGGAGTTGTAGTGCAAGTTAAATTTTAAACGATAATTAATCAGCTAATTAATTTCCACTGTAAGAATTAAACTATTAATTGTTAAATTGTGAAAATTTAAACAAGCATTAAATATCATTCTTTTACATAGATGGTCATGGTATTTCTTTCAGCATATATATATATATTGCCATGATTTGAATAATGGATAATATTACTAATTACTACAAAATAGTATTTAAAATGTTCGTTCAAAATTAAATTTCACTGAATTTTTTAAAGGAAATTCAAGTAATATAAAAAGAGAAATATTTATATTTTAAAAATGGGCTACTATAATTTTCTATTAAAACAAGAAAAGAATGAAATGTACCAAAAATGTGAAATCGAACAGCTAACAAAGGTTGATCATCTATTTTCAAATCATTCATAAATATTTTTATCTATATATAATTATCTATTCATGATATATTTAATTTGTATTTTTTTTTTTTTTTTTGTCAAAAGCATATTTAAATTTCAAAAATTAATCCTCCTAGCAAAATTAAACAAGCGTGTAATTTCATCAAAAATTACAAAAATACCGTTTCACGAAATTGAAATTTAATTTAAATTCATCCACAGATCAAAATCTGTGTCATTAATACGTTACACTATACGTCAGGAAATTACAATTCAATTGTATTTCACGATGATTTATTTTGAAGAATGCAATCGAGTTGTTCAGGAACGTTCACCCTTGTACAGAAATGTCAGAAATCATTTTCGTAATCAGTGGATCATATGCAAAATACAGTCGCCGTAACAAATGTGGTAGAAAAAAACTAAAATTTGTTGCCTATTGTTAGTGGTTATGAATCCATAACCAAATTTGTTCCTATATTTTTCCAATGCATTAGTCGGAACAAACAAGTCAGCTACAGAAAATGTTGTTGGACAAAAGCCTGGCAACTTGTAAATATGAAATGTTCTAATACTTTAATGGCATTAATTTATGACATGTTAAAAAAATCTAAAAATTAAATTATATACATCACAGCACATATTAATACATTATTATTAACAAAATGATAATAATAAATTTGTAAAATAATCAATTCAGAATTCACATAACATACTAAATAATTAATTACACCTATTTAAAATTTTATTAAAAATATAGATTTCATACTAAATGCAATTCTATTTAAGATTTACAAAAAGTTAAAATCTTCATTAAATTAGAAAACTTTAATATTCTTCACCGAATTCATCATCATTATTGGGGCAAGTCAGTCTGCCTGCTGATGGATTTCGAGAGGAGAGATAATTTTCTTTTTACTGGGTAGGATTGTCAGGCTTACACCCAATAACCATATTAGACAGGGGCCTACTGGTAAAAGTGAATTCCGAAATAGGGAAAAGTGGAAAGGGACAACTTTTGTTATAATATAACAGGGGTCTCCAAACTACGGCCCGCCAGTGTCATCAATCCGGCCCGCGACAGCGAATAGCTTATCGTTGCTGTAATAAGTTGGATAAAAAACCCAGGATGATAATAACTCGGTTTTATTGACTTGCTCGGTAAAGCTTAATGGCAAGCATAACACGCAAAAATTTAACTTAAGCATAACAAATAATTGAAATTAATCCCACTAACATTATAAACTAGTAAGCATCCCGCGGTTATCCTCGGTAGTTATGTTGGGGTAAAGAGTATCGCATATGTATGTATATCGATGTTTGGAATGCATATATCCTGAATCAAACATATGGTTTTTATCCTGAAAATCCCTCAGGAACGAAAGAGCTAAATTAACGCGAATGAAACGCGGGATATCCACTTGCAAAAATACTAATGAAATTTATGTAATTGTGATTTTTCACTGACTATAATTTGTAGTTAGCAAGCGTATGCTCGCTCAGAGCACGTACCTGGCGACTGGTCTAGAAATTATAGATAATGGCAGAAAAATTAAAACGGTTTTGGCCCGTGGTACTTACTGGATAAACAGTATGGTCCTAAGGCTGGAAAGTTTGGAGATCCCTATTATAGAACATCAGTAGATAAAAGTCTCACTTGGCTCTGTGTCGTTGAAGAAGGAGGGCAGTACATTCTGGGAAGACTTTTAAGGGAAACTACCTGGTATTTGAGTAACTAATGGGTTAAAAACTCGGAAAACTTTCACTAAGTAGTTCGACTAATGGGGCAAGATGATTAGCATCATAAACGCCATCCATTTTTGAAACAGTATCTATTACAATAAGCCGCCAGTGGATTGAACATCAGCCCTAATACTCACCAACGGCGCAAGTTACCACTGAGTCACGAGTTGGCCATGACACCAATTAAATATATTTATGAGAATGTTTGACATAATCAATATTCATAAATATAGCTCTATTTCTGTGCATTTATAACAAAATCTATTAAATTATTATTGCGCTTCTAAAAATAGTTCCCAAATCTCCGTGAACACATCTTTCAAAACTTTTGCCTCTTTCGAGTTCATGAAGTTGAGAACAAGAAAAATGCCTCTTTAAAAACAAACTTTAAGAACAACTAAACCATCTGGAAAATAATGGAGCTCATCTTACCATTTAGGAACTATTTTTCCATGATTTAGATGGTTGAAATTGATGTTAATGTAACACATGAGTACATTAAAAAGATCGTTTGGTTTGTCACTCTAGGGTCATTCTTTTGCACATTTTAGGCTAATTAGACCGGGTCTATAGCTTAACATGGATTCCGAGTCACTATAACAGCCATGGTCAGGATTGGAACATGACAACTGTTATTCTAATTTCCAGAGCGCAAGCCAATTGCCTATCATGCAGTTAAAGATCTTGTCTTTTAAACTTGTTATATATGATGTTATAGTTCTTTGAACTGTAATCAATGGCAGAAATTAAATCTATTTATAAGAATATTTGACATAATAACTATTCATAAATCTAGTTTTATTCTGAGCATTTATAACAAAATCTATTAGGTTATTATTGCGCTTCTAAAAATAGTTCCCAAATCTCCGTGAACACATCTTTCAGAACTTTTGTCTCTTTCCAAGTTCTTGAAGCTGAGAACAAGAAATGCCTCTTTAAAACAAACTTTAAGAACAACTAAACCATCTGAAATCGTAATGGGGCTCATCTTACCACTTAGGAACTAAAAACTGCCCTGCTTTTTTTCTTTTTTTTGCTTTTTTTTTGTAACGAAACGGAATTTCCGGAAAGAAAAGGAAAAAAAGAAATGTTCTTTTTCTTAGAACGTTAGATGAAGAAAGTTCACATTTGTCTCAGCTGTAAAAAGAACCTTCATTACAAGGACAAAATAACTCGATGGAACATAATTTGTTTTTGGATTTCGACGAAGGGGTTTCGGGTAATTTGGAATAAATAAAACGAGGCATATGGTTATAGATATGTTGTGCAGAGATATTGCATGACGCTACATTTGACTTGCCGGCATGCAACATAACTATTCGAATCCAAGATAAAGTCGTTTTTTTTTTTTGCACATTATTTTAATGCAAAAAAAAAAAAAAAAACATATTATTGACATGAAAATTTCATGTGAAAAAAATTGAAATGAAATTTTGAAATGAGATTTTCAGAATCCGAACTTTACTATGTATATGAATTCTATAAATACTAATTTATATTATTTTTATTAATGAAAATAAAAATTAAAATTTTAAGTATAATCTCAGCATAAGCATTTACATTTTCTAAAAAAAATGTAATTATTTTTTTTAAATGAATTACACTTTTGTACAATAAACAATCAATTTCTTTTATTTAAAGGAATAAAATTAAAATTGGGAATATTATGTGTATAAGTAAAATTGGAATGTTAATTCATCTTTTAATTCACAATCTATGTTACAAAAATACTTTACAAATATTATATAAATACAATTACACAATAGTATGATTTATAAAAATAGAAAGTCAAATTTTGTATAAATATTTTTGATAATTTTTTTATCAAAATACCTCGTGTGATCATTTTCCATTAAAAATTTTCTTAAGTAACCAAACAGAAAAACTTAGACACGAAAATAATCAAGCTGATACTGTCTGAAGACCATATAAACTACAAGCTGTTTAATAATGTTCAAATTTCATATGATTATATCAGCGCCATATTAACTATTTATATGTATATAAAACAGGGCATTTAATATTTTTTTTCTTTCTAATGTTCAGAACCTTGGTGTTGGATGCCTTAAGGCAATGCTCAGACGTACTCACTTTGCAGGGGGCCATATTAAGATAAGCCACGGAGTAACAATGCCCCCGTAACGCTCTACGATCTTATTAGACACTTTTTAAAGTGAATTGAATAAAGGCACTGCCGGAATTCGAACCCGAAATCCTGACCGAGCGCCAGAGCGCTAGCCACTTTTCAGGCCCTTTTTTGTTTGAATATAGAACTTGAATATAGATCTGACTGTGTTATAAAACAGTTAACTCTTGCTTTCTGTTATTAAAACTTACTTAAAAGTTTGATATTTTTATCTGTGTTTATTAGTTTTTTTTTATTGTTAAGGTGCGTTATCATACTCTTTAAAGTCTTTCATATTTCAAAGAATGTTATTTTTTATGTTATCGATTATTACATAACAATTCACATGACATACAAATGATTACTAGCTAATATTATACCTTCCACATCTTTGCCTTTCTTTTTATTTATTTTCATTTAAGTCCCCCTTTTTTAAAGGCATTTTGCATATTTCCTTTGTTAAAAAATTATGATATTGAAATGTCACCAAACTTAAATTCTATTACTAGAGGATTATATTAAATATAGTACCATCTCGAATGATAAAATTTATTATGTTCAGCAAACCTTTTCTGGAGAGTTTTTGGACTGTTATCTAAAGTTTTTAATAAAATTTATCAGTTTTAAAAATATATTATTTCATTGAATTATTTCATTGGTTTTCCTATCTCGCAGTCAAAAATATATCTGTTTAAATATGTCTGATCTTTACTTTGCCCATAAAACATAAAGTATATTTTTTCTGTCAACTTTTCAATGATGGGTTACAAAATAACTGTATAGTTTTTTTATAGCATCATATATATATTTCTCTCTCTGCATATATGCATATATATATATATATATGTGTGTGTGTGTGTGTGTGTAAATATATATGTTGTGCCTATATATGACGCAGAAACAAGTTATTCTGTGTCGGCTTACTTGCAGTATTTTGCAGTTTTGTTGCTTTGTGTAAGCCTGTAGGTACAATCGATCCATCGGGTAACTCCAGCTATATGGTATTGTAAACAAGTATTAAACATCAGTAAAGTATTATTAAATAAGATATTCTGTATCGGTTTACTTACAGTATTTAGGACTGTGTTGTTGTTGCGTTGTGAAAGCCCATAGATACAATTGAAATCGAACCATCAGATAAATCCAGGTTTATGGCATTATGCTTATAGTAGATATATATTTTTCTTCAGTTCTGGTTTACTGTTTATTAAATGAAATGTTTGTTTTCCAAAACCATTACTCAAATTAAATTGCTTCTAAATACTTTTACGCATATATGAAATTCAAAAAAAAACAGCAGTAATTCCCATTTGCATTCAAAAGTCAGGCAAGATTTATTCAAGACAGATGTCCTTGAAGTGAAACACAAGTTGCGCATGCTATTCAATTGCATCTATAACCATAAAAGGAATCCCCTTTCGCGTAATTCGTTCAGCATCTTTCTTCTTTTTATTGGGCAATTAGATTTGTCTGGAAAAAAAAGGAAATTGCTCGGTTTGCAAGTTAACGCTTCGGTAACCCTTATGGATTTTATGTATATGTTGATTTTTAAGACACGTGCTTTTCTTTCAGCAGCAGTTAAAGATGGGAAAGTTGCCTCTGGATTTTTAGCTAAATAGCATTGTTAGAACACATAGCCATTATTTCTTGTTTTTGGAAATCTAAGCAGCAATTCTTTACGTTTTGTTTTTCTGTTGTTTATTAAATGCAAAACAAACCCATTTAATTGTTTGTGAAAATATGGAACATATTTTTTTAAATCGTGATTATTATTTTTTGTATGCTTGTTTGCAGTTGGAAATGAAAAGAAATTTGAACCTTGAAATAGAATCATTTGGGTTGAGTTAAATATATTTATAAATTATTTTTTACTTGAATTTAAAGAATTTTTTAAATACGAAATTATAATAAATGAATAAATAATAATAAGTAAATAATAATAAACAATAATAATAATAAAATAATAAATAATGCAAATATTAATAAATATATTTAATTAGTTGGATCATCAGTTTTTATCTTGTTTTAAAACGAAATTTGTTCAAAAATATTTTTTTTTTTTAATTTATCCATTTGAATTCACAAATTTATAAAAAATGTTCTATTATTAAATGCTTTAGATAAATATAGTTTTATAACAAATATAGTTTTTAATAACAAATAATCAAGCGAAAGAGGTACAATTTTTTTACGTAAATAAAAATGCATTATATATTCTGGGTTTTTCATCTCATGTCCTTACAATTTATTCAAAACATAGAGAATGCTAATCCAGAAATTCATTTTTTGTTGTAAAATTTGGGCAACAAAAATTGGCTTAAGATGCAGACCGATATATTATTTTTTATACCAATTTATTTATTTAAGTTAAATTGTATTTTAAGTAAATTGTAAGTTCAAGTTTTTGCTGATAAAATGTGGACTAAATTTGTTAAAAAGTGATGTTTCTTAAAAATACATTGCCCTAACCATAACCATAAATATATTGAACACTAATCAAAAATTTCATTTTCAACGATTGTTTCTTTAAACCAATTTACGAAATAGTAATTGTAATTTGCCTTAAAAATTACTTGGAAAACTACTTTCTAACATAAAAACATAAACATTTGTTATATTTAATTGTTTTATTAAAGATATAAGATTTGGTTAACTTTTATTTAGTTGAAATTCAGATTTGTGAATCTGAATTTTAAATCTTAAAGTAGAAGCGGATTATAATATTTTTAATGCACCCAAAACATGGAATTTATTACATGTAACAAAAATAAATAAGAAAAGTTTCCTTAGAAAAAATTTACCCATTAAGAATTTTGAGAAAGGGATTCATAACGATTTTGAATTAAAATAAAAGCAATTTATTTATAATTAGATAAACTATATTGAATAACTTAATACCACCTTTATTTTACTAGCATCTATCACATTTCATCATAAACACTATCACTTTCCATTATAAATGAGCTTATAACGATTGGATATAAGCTCATTTACAATACGATGCACGTTCCCAACTTGTATTTCTTGATCAAAATGTCATCTTTAAACCCTTTTCTGAAACTCAATATAATCCTTTTCTTCCATTTGAAACATATAAATGCACTTTCCATGCAATCGCAAATCCTTATCAATAAATAAGGAAAGACGGATTTCTTTTGTAGATATCCATAATAAAGCCTCCCAAAGAAGTCGAATTTCTTTGAATAATAAATAGGTTGACCTCTTTTCCCTCGAATCCCAATGGCTATCATCTTGACTTTAACAGACTACTTCAGAACATGACATATTCTGAATACTGTTGCCGAGGAAAGGGACGCTTGAATTATGTTTCGATATCAGGAATAAATATCAGGGAAAATCAAATATCTCGAAGCTAGACAAATCGCGCACTGGATCTCCGAACTTGTGTCTCTTCTTGAGATAAGAGAGGAATACTTTTTTCTGTAACGATGTACATTTTGCTGCTGGTGTATATTGATTATTAAACGAATAACCTACTGGAGTTTGATGAAAAATATTTAAATAATTATTAATAAAATCATCATTAATATATATATATTCTCTTTATAATTTCTAATAAAACTTATTGACTCATAGATTTTAACCCTAACTAAGTATCCCCAATATCTCATATTTGAATCTTTTCGAAAGCAAAACGAATTAAGTCTGGCAAAAATTAATTTTGATTTCTGAATTAAAACGAGTATGTAGATTTGTTGTTTCTGTTTCTTATCCATTTGCTAGACATCTAGACCAATCCACGAACCCGTATGGATTCATGGTTAAAGGGAAAAGAGGGCGTCCATGTATGACATGTATAAATGGAGCACAAGACCCATCCATGTACAACAGCAAAAAAATGTGTCCTAAAATTCTTTAAAACTACGCTACAATATGATTTATAATGCTTAATTCATTTTATTTTGTCGATATTTTTTATGAACGTTTATTATTCATTGTCGCAACAGCTCCACGGTGGATGAAGGCTATCTGCCTACTGGTAGATTACAAGACATGAGACGATTTCTTTTTTAAGGTTTAGAATTGTCAGCCCTACGCTCTACAGTCTTATTAGAACTGGACATACGGTTTAAAGTGGATTCTAACAATGCATTTTCCATTTATTAAAAATATTTTCTGGGACAAAACTGTTTTTGAAAAAATGTGATCCTATAAAGAGTTAATAATTCATATTTTATATTCCATGAATTAAAAATATATTCGCAAATGTTGTCACAAGTAAAGTAACATTAAAACTCCATTTCCGAAATATATATTCAAATAAATATATTTTTTGGAAATAGATTTTTGAGGTTACTTTACTTGACAACATTTATGATAAAATCTATTCCACTTTAAATAAATAATATGTGAAATGTTTTTTTTTTATTTAATACTAATAATTTTTTTTTGCAATAAATTATTAAAATTTAAATTTTATAATTATTTTAAATAATGCTTGACATCATCAATTAACTATTTACATAATTATTTTTTACCACTTTGATAGAAAGGAAGTGTTCTAATTAATTTTAATGACTTAAATATTTAAATTTTAATAAAAAATAATTGGAATAAGTAGAGCCGTTTTCTTAACCCTTAAGCTCAAAATATCATTAAATATTTTTTTAATGATCATGTTTGTATGCAACTTATTGAAGGTATAAGCTTTACTGTAAATTAATTACGATTACTTATTTATAATAGAACCTCGAATAGAAAAATATGTTATTATCTTATATAATTAATAAAACTTTTCCAGACTGCAAAATAAAAAAAAAAAATTACCTTTACCTAAAAGCTTTAGATATCTTCATGTAATGAAGTTAATAATGTTATGTAACAAATTACAAAGTAATGTTTTAGTAGTAAATAATTTATGAGTTAAAAATATATTTGCCAAAAATTGATTAATAAAAATGATTAATTAATTTTTTTTTTCCAAATGGGATTCTAAATTAATGATTTAAGACTTTAAGCTATATTAAGCATTAACCATTATATTATTTCTGAAATATGTCCAGAATTTCAATCATTGACGTTGTAGTTGTTGTTGTCGTATTCCTCATGGAAGGAAGGAGGGGGGCAGCTTTTGTTGTGAGGAGGCACTTGTAGGTTGAAGCCTGACTTGACTCCCTGTCGCTGAAGAAGGAGGGGCAGTGTCTTCTATGATGACTTTTACAGGTAACTACCCCGCATTTGTGTATCGTATGGGTGAAAAACCGGAAAAAACTCTCTATCAGGTAGTTTGACTAACGAGACAAGATGCTGAACATCATAAACACCATCGAGCCTCCTCGTTTTCTAAAGAGTGTCTACAACAAAGCCGCTAGTGGACTAAATCTCAGCCCTAATGCTCACCAGCGACGTACATTGCCATTAAGCCCAGAGTTGGGCCTCATTGAAGTGATGTACTATTTTGAAAGTCATTATTTCATTTATTTCCAAATAGCAAATCATTAATAATAAATAATTTCTAATTTTATAATGTAATTATTAGTATTTTGATAAAACTAATAAAATAATATATCGTTTTGAAAATATATAAAAATCATGTAAAAAAAAAGTATATAAATTGTCCATGCTGATAATTATATTTCTAGATTAATGCATAAATTATAGATAAAAAATATTTTAAATTACAAAATTTAGTCAATTATTAAAAGAAAAGCATGAACACAATTTTTTTTATTTTACAAACATCGTACCATTTAAAAAAATAGATAAATTGGTTCAGGTATCTATAAAAAAGAATAAATTATTATATCACACCGAATTTTTAAAAATACATTCTAAAAGGGATAATATAAGTAGGACACTTTTCAAGATAGAAATCCATTCCTTAGATGACTTCATTACCTCAAACTCACTGAAGTATGTAAAGTCACAAAATTGACAGAAAACCTTTAGAGGTTATGCCAAAACGTCCGATCTATTATGATGGCACTAATAAGTAGAAAATCATTATTTACATTAACCGACCTTCCCTTCTTCTTTCACCTCGATAAAGGTTTTCCATAACTATTACGCTTTTATTGAAAATCTTTCGCCAATAAAGATTTTTCGAACGATAAAATTTCACATGATAAAGATTTTCGATGACTATTTCACACTTTAAGATGTCAAGTCAATATTATAGGTTAAGGTTTTAAAATAAGTGGTGATTTCTCGATCCTTGTTGGAGACTTTCCAAAAATTCCAAGTATTTTTTCAGCTATCAGTATTCTCTGGGTATTTGACTTAAAGATTAAATTTTTTGACGTTGAAGAAAAGGCTTTGAATTGTCTTTATTGCAAAAATATTTTGTCTATGTGGATATCATATGCATATCTTTTTTATTCATTGTAACTTTTTTTAATCTGATTAAAAAATTTTAAATATTTTTTTTTTCACTTTTTTTAATGTTATTATATTACAATATTTTAGCTATAAATAATGATAATTCTTAGATTTTTATTTTGTAATCCTTTGCTTAATTAACCAGTTTTTCCAAATTGTAAAATACAATTCATTTATTAAATTTTACTAATTATTAAATAAATGGACTGAATTAAAGATTAAATTTTTGATGCTGAAAAAGCTTTGAAATGTCTTTATTGTAAAATATTTTATCAAAGTGAATATCATATGCATGTATTTTTATTCATAGTAACTTTTTTTAATCTGATTAGCAATTTTCAAATAATTTTTTCTCTTTTTTTCTTCTAATGTGGTTATTAAGATCACTTTATATTAGCTATAAATAATGATATTTCTTAGACTTAAGTTTTTTTTTTTTTCTTAATCGTTTTAATTAACCTGTTTTTCAAATTTTAAAATACTATTCATATATTAAATTTTATTAATTATTAATTAAATGCACTGAATATAATATCCGTCATTGTATTTTTTTATTAAAGATCCTTTTAGTTAACTGCTCAAAAATATCGCTAGGCAATTTATTTGAATACTAATAAAAATCAATTGTAAGTATATTTCTAAATTTCCAATCTTGCAAAATAATTGCAATCGTTATTATTAATGGAATGAGTTATTATTCTTATTATAATACTTATAAAGTAGATATAGACCACATAATAGTAGGTAAAATAGACATAGATTACAGCCCTCACAATCACCGATGCTTCTTAGCCGCAACCATGTCATTTTATTCATTTTTAATTAAATTTGGAAATTTTTTAAAGGATTTTCAGATTTTGAGGAAAGACTAAAGAAACTAGTATGAAAAGATATTAGTTTTTAATAAAAATTAGTTTTTGATAACATTACTAAGGCTTCGAAACAAAGAGGCAAAACTTGTGTATCAAATACGTAAAAGTATATGAGTGTGTGGGGGGCTAGTAAAGGAACAGACTTTATAAAAGCTCATGGCAAAATCTACATTTAGCTCCCTAGCACACCTCGCTAAATTTCTTGGTATTTTTTTTTGTAGCAAGAGCTTAATTTCAAACTGAAAGAGCTAACTACCAATGTTTAGATGATGGAATGACGTGACGGGTCGTGTGGAAACTAGAAGCAGGACAGTCTCAAGTCCAGATTTGTAGAAGCTCCAATGTAACACCCACCATTGTGTCGAACTTATGGAAACAGTTTCAAGATACCGGTTCCATTGAGAGAAAAAGCCTGGGCAAGGTCGTCCAAGAGTGACAACATCCAAAGATCGCTATTTTTCATTACAACCAGAAGTAACAAATATCCTACAGCTTTTTGACTTTCTTGTGACTTCTAAGAAGTCACGAAAAGGCCAGTTATGAGGGTTACTGTTTCCAAAGAATTCATGAGAGAGGACTGTTGGCACTCCGCTGATTTCTGCAAACTGGAAAGTTCATTTATCGCAGTGCAGGAATCACAGTGTTTGGAACACAGATCAATGGGCTACAATTGTCTTCACTATTGAATCCCAGTTCAGCCTAACCACTGTTTCTGGGCGTACTTTCATGAACAGAAACGCATACCAACCTGCCGTTCAATGTCTGGAGCCATTATAGTAGCAGACCATTATAGTAGCAGAGGTTTGATGGTCTGGACAGGCAAAATGTTGCATAGCCGCACATCTCACCATGTCTTTGAAGGAGGTACTGTGACTGGTGTGAGATATGGGGATGTGATCTTGGAACCCTATGTTTGCCATTTCAAGGATACAATTGGTCTTAATTTCAATTTAATTAAAGACAATGCGCGGCCACGGAGAGTTTATCTAGTCGATAATTTTCTAGAAAGTGAAAATATTTGCAGGATGGATTGGCCAGTTAGATCTGAGAATGGTAATTGCAATTCGCAATCTTCCTTTGGGAACAATTCTGGACCTGAAAACATCATTGCTGAACGAGTGAGAGAAATTGTCTCATGAACGCGTTTACTGTCTTGTCTCCAGTATAAAATAGTGTTGTGAGATCTGTACATATGTAAGAGGGACCCACATCAACCCATATTTTCATTCGATTCCGTAATCACTGTATCAAACCTCCGACTAAGCTAAAGGTTAAGCACAATCATGCATGTGTATAAATGAAAATATTGGTTGATATGGAATTTTTTTTTTTTGTATTATATCAAACTAAGTTTCATTAAGATCTGTTCAGTAATTCTAGAGATAATCAACCAAAACTGAAAATTTTCTTAATTTTGAACACCAGTGTATTTGATTATAATCCATACATTCATCTTACACTGAAAATAATAAGAAATATTCTGCAGGTTTTATTCTTTACTTCACAATGTCTTATAAAGCAATCATATGAAATATATTTTGCTACAAAAGAAATTTTATTAAATAGAATAGTTATTCTAGTTTATATTTTTTAAGGATGCATACATTTGAAAATAATTGTATTTGTTATAAAATAAAAATTAAATACAGGAAAAAAAAAAAACTTTTCATAGCAAAAAAAAAAAATTGCCTATTGTATTATCGGATCATAAAATATTCAATCATAAGAATTCGTTTAATTCACAGCTTTATTATTTAAACAATTCAACACAAATCTCAAAATATTCTAGGTTGAATAAATAAAATAAAAAAAAGTTAAATTTATTTTCCTGATATTCATTCATATTTTTCGTATATCATTACATATGCATAAATAATATTTGACATTTTTTTTTAGAAAAATTTTCAAAAATCATTATTTATAAGTGCGCAAATATTTTTAATCCAAAAATAATTTCGTCGAGCAGAATAAGTAATGAAACTGCATTCAAACGGGAACCCGTTAAGACGTAAATAACCAACATTTTAAAGAAATTTATTTATTTATTTATTTATTTTTTTTTACTAATTTGAGCATATTTAAAAGTGAGAATAGCTTTATAAAACTAGAATTGCTGAATAAAAAATATTTAAAAACCAGCATTATTTTTTATATTATTATTATAATTGAGATTCACAGAAAATAATTAATATATGAATAGACATGAATAGACACTTTTGTGTCTATATAAATTATAAAATGAGAATAGTGTATAACCAAAACTATAAAAAAGTTAATTTAGAGAGGCTTATGTCAAAGAAAAAAATAAAATGTATAGTAAAACAGAAACAGAGCAAAGAGAAATAAGTTTACTTTTAAAAGTTATAATTTCACAATCATAAAGAAGATAAAAAAAAAAACGATAAAATTACAATCCCTGTCTCATTAATACTTTTAAACTTGCTTAATCTCCGAATAATTTAACAATAGTTAGCTGATGTATGAAAAAACTGATTTAAATAAAATTAAGATCTGACACATTTATATGCATTCACGGAAAAAAAAGATGCTGACATAAAATAAAATGAATAAGAAATAATGTCTTAATTTAAACCAAAAACAAATTTTAAATATTTGTCAAATTTCTTCTGCAATAAAGGTATAACATAATCTATTATCTATTATTAATCCATTATCATTTAAATGTTTATATTTTTATTTTTCCAAACTCACATCATCACATCATTTAACCATTTACTTGTTCAATAATTATCTATATTATTCGATGATATAGATCCCATTGCTGCTATATAACCACGAAATACTTATTGTATTGGCTTAGATATAAAATATTTTCTATTATAGCTACTAATAGAGCTTAAAAAAATTGTTTAACGCAAAAAATTCATGGGATATTATCATGATAAAACTACCGTATTTTTTACAACACAAAAAACTATTTTAGTAAAATACTCAGAAATTATTTTATAATCAAATATTGTTACTTTTATGAAAAAAAGCACTGATATTAAAATTTTCATTTTTGTTCAGATATATCTTATGTAGTGAAAATTAGAATTTTTAAAGAATTTATCAACAGGCCCATAACCCAGTAGCTTGTAAAGTAAGAAAAAAGTATAACCATTTCCCTTATCCAATAACTATATGTATTTAACTACTGCTATATATCATTAAACTACTTATTGTATTAGTTTAGACATAAAAATATTTTCTATTATATTCATTAATAGGGTTTAAAAACTGTTTAGAGCTAAAAATGCACGAAGTAATATCATGATAAAACTGCCATATTTAACAATACAAAAACCATTTTAGTAAAAATATTCTGGAATTCTTTTTAATCAAATATCCCAGTTGACTTTATGAAAAGAATTACTTACATTACAGCTTTCAATTTTTTTTCAAATATATCAGATGTGACAAAAAATAAGAATTTTGTTAAGAATTTCTTAACAGATCCATAACGCAGTAGTCAATAAAATTGGAAAAAAATTTAACCATACACTTGTCCAGTAACTATCTGTATCTAACTAGTGCTATATATCATTGAACTATTTATTGTATTGGTTTAGATATAAAATATTTTCATGTGTTTACGAACTCAAGGCATTTTGAAGTTATAACTGAGAGGAATTTTCCTGCATTCGATAATTTCAATAATATAATTTATTGATCGTTTCGACGGAAAAAGAGGTCAAGAAACTACCAGAAGTGATATAAAGTATTTATGACCCCAGACAATGTGTCAGGGACATGAAAGGTAGACGACAGCAATAGTCCTTGATGGGATATGGAGGAATTGAAAACCTTTACCTCGTCTAGAATCAATTCAGATAGATTTTTAGTAGCTTTCCCCAGTTTATGAACTGATTGCATGTCATAATTTTAAAATTATTTCATGTTCTGCTTTTAAATCTAAAGTTTACTGCATTTTTTTCTACATCAGATTTCATAATGTAAGCATTCAATTATGAAGTATAATGGAAATTTCCTATATTTTTAAACTTAGCAGGGAATTTGTAAATATTGAAAGGAAATAAAAGTCATGTTCACTCAATATGTTTATTGCAAAATAAGGAATAGTATTTTATTCTCATTTTTTTCTATTTGTACTTTTATAACATTTTCATTTATGCAATTAAGTCTTCTTCTTCACTGGCGCAACAGCAGCATAGTGGGATAAGCTGTTTTCTCTTTTACTGGGTAGGGCTATCAGCCCTACACCCACGCTCTACAGTCATATAAGATCAAGGAGCCTGAATGACCGAGTGGCTAGAGCTAGGTGCCACAGACTTCATGGATGTTTGCAGAGGTTCAGAATCCACTTTAAGCAGTAGGTCTCGATCTCATATAACTGTAGAGTGTCACAGAGCCCAATCAGGCTTCTCATCCACATTATTTCCAAACTGAAAAGGGGCAACTTAGCTCTAGGCACAGTGAGGTAGTGTGCAGTAGTAATAGTTGTAGTCTAATTAGAACATGGGGCCTGATGGCCGAGTGACTAACTCTCTGTGCTTGGTGCCATGGATGTTTCCAGTGGTCGGAATCCCTTTATGTAGTCTCATATGACAGTAGAGTGTCACAGAGCCCAATCAGACTTCTCACCCACATTATTCCCAAACTGTAAAGGGGCAACTCAGCTCTAGGCGTTTTAATGTGGATCCCGAACTGTATTGGTTTAAATACTTATTAATATGTTTGACAACAACATCTATGACACCATGCCGGGACTCGAATCCGAAACCTGTGTCACAGAGGGGCCAGAACGCCAGTCAGTAATTAAGTCTAAAGCTAATAATTATTTTTTTTTAATAATTCAAAAACTTTTGAGAATCGATTGTTTGAATTTGCCTCATTATGATAAGAGCCAATAAATATCAACACTTTTTTTCAGGAGATTTTTAAATTAAATACTTTTAATGAAGTTTTTTTTAAATTAAGTTTTCTAAAATGATTTCATGTCATTATTTCAAATTCAGGATAACATGATTCATCTTCATAAATTGAAAATACATAGATTGATAATATTTTTAAATACAAAACAAATCCCAACATAAAAAGTCCATTTTATTGAAATAAAAATTAAAGAAATATAAAAAAGTTTATTGTATTAATAATAATCTTTTAATAAAAATTTAGAATTAAAAATAATATTTTTCTCTGATAAACGTAGGATATTTAAAATATTCGCCCAATTAATGATACAGAAATAAAAAAAAAAATGATTTATTGTTTTGGTAAAGAAATTTTTACAAACTACTTTCTCATAATTTATTTACGCTCCTTGAACTCTAATATTACGATAACTTACAAAAAATATATTATTTAATAAAAAGATAAATTTATATTACTGTTCAATACTTCTGGATTTATTTATATTTTTAATAAATCCAAATTTTCTGGTGGATATTTTTGTTCACAAAACTTGGCAAAAGCAAAATAAAAAAAAAAAAAAAAATATTTAAAAATTTATTTCGTTAAGATGACGAGAAATTTTCACACAGGAAAAACTTTCGTCTGAAATTTCTGTAGATGTTTCGAAAGGACTTTATTTACTTATGTTGGTGAGAAAAATATTTTCACATGTTAAGTACTTTTTATCACTGGTTTAGTTTTGAATAATTCATATTTTAAACAAATGCAGACCACATGGTCCACGAAGTCCAACCTTGATGGACTTCGTCCTTTGAAAAAACACAGAGGGAAAAACCGTTAAGAGAAAACTCGGTAAAATGCCCCAAAAAGTAAATCCTTCCTCCAAGAGGGCCGATAAATCACTCGGCCACACAATGCCCTCCCGTTCCACTTCCACGTCGAACACAACACATAAATAACAATTTTGTTTCAACGCCAATCGCTCGAGTGAAGAAAAAAAAAAAAAAAAGCATCGAATAACGGCGCCTTCCAAATATATGGGCGTCACGGGTGTTTCCTCTCTTGAGAACGCCCATGACATGGAATTCCATCCACCCTAAAAGTAATTCTCATTCCAGAGTTACTCGAAGGTGAAGGAAAGATCAGGAAAACAAAAACGGGTTGCATACATTACCTAAAGGTATATAAACACAATGACAGTCTGACACGTAGCTCACATTCATCAGATTCGGAGTGTTAAACAGCGACCAATTCGAGCCATGCAGTGGATTGTACTATTTTTATGCTTTGGCCTGCTTTTAGTGTGCTCCTCGCAGGACATAACTGAAACGGATGCCCAAGTTTCGACCGAAAGGACATCGACAGGAACTCAGACAATTGATTGGGATACAACTGATTCTACCTCCAAGACAACTGCTTATGGTGGACGGAGAGGACGATTTACACAGACACCAAGAACGCCTTCGCCTTCTGATTACACAACTCTCTTCCCTAACAACCAATGGGGCCCCATGATGATGCCCATGGTGCAACCTCCTCGTTTTGGAACCCGGATCCAAAATGTACCTCCAAGAGAAAGACCTCAGGATACTTATGACTTTCGACCCTATTTCAGACGTCCCGATGCATTCCCAGAAAATTTGACAGAAAAGGCTGACCAATATCCCACACCTTCGGATGCAGTTAAGTACCCACTAAACTTACCGTATCTGCCCTATCCACCAATGTTTTATCCTCGACAAATACCTTCCGATTTTTCAGAAGATATGCGATATTCAATTCCTAATAATTCAGCAAATGATGTGCATCCTTATTCACTTCAAGACTTGAATGAAAAACAAAATATTTCAGCATCGTCACCTCCACCATTTTACTATGGACTTCCTAATGGAAGATTAGATGATCGCATTCCTTTTCCATTTATGAGATATCCTAATCCTGCTTTCTTTCCACGCCATAGAGCTGATGATCGAAATCCAGATCCTAATCTAGCTCCATTTTCACCATATGCAATGCCATTTGGTTTTTATCCTCCTCCTCCTCCACCAACGGTACCAACAGATGATGGTGGATCATATCCTCAGATTGATGTGTTTGTCCGACCACCCTATGTTGATAGAGAACCTGGTTTCGAAAGTCCTGTACCTAGAGAGGTTCTTCCACCCTCAGACTCAAGTTTTGATCCTGAAGATGTGCCACCTCCCACCACTCCTCCTGTACCAGCAGATTCTCTTCCAGCAGAATCAGTGCCAAGATCTCAATTACCAATAGCTCCATTTCCTTTCCGACTTTTACCTCCAGGTTTAGTACCACCTTTTCCTTTTCCTATTCCTCAAGGTGATATTCCTCCACCAACTCTACCACCTAGATTAATACCAAATGTACCGATACCATCTGATATACCTTTACCACCAAATCCTTTGCCTGCAGGTCTACCTCCTGTTCCTCCTCCAGCTCTACCAGTAGACCGTCTTCCAGAAAATATACCACCACCTATACCAGCAGGAGAATTACCTCCACTTGAAGTACCAGGAGTTTTACCACCACCACCTCCCCCTCCTCCAACTGGTGAACCACCGATAATTCCAGAAGTACCACCGCCTCAAGGAGGTATTCTAACTGGAGATAAAACTCCATATGAATTTGGATTTGATATGAATGATGGAAGAGGCACAGATCAGCATAGACAAGAAAGTAAAGACGAAGCTGGTGTAGTAACTGGAAGTTATGGTTACAGAGACTTATATGGAGTCTACCGATTGGTTAATTATATTGCAGATAAGAATGGTTATCGGGCATTCATACAAAGTAATGAACCAGGTGTAGCCAATCCTGGAAGTGCTGATGTCGTGGTAATGGCTGAGCGTCCACCACCAAAAGCTGTTGCAGAAAGCTTACAGGCATCAGCACCTGAAGCAGTTGAAGTTCCAGATGATTTATTAGTTCAGGCTAGTGAAACGAAATGAAGACTTTTACAATGAAATTATATTAACTGTAATCAGAATGATTCAAGAAGAACATTTCTGATGATTGATGGAAATTATCTTATATGATTTTAATTAATGAAATGTTGTGAAGAGATTTAGCCAACAATTGAAATATACATAAGTGTTGATCTTCTGCTGAGAACTTTTCTCAATTTAATTTCTTAAGCAAAATAGTCTTTATTGCATTTATAAATATTTTATGAATTATTTTTTATTTAAAATAATAGTGCGTTTGTAATATATATTGTTTTTAAATTTTCAGTTGTTTTATTTGAAAATTATAAATTAATTTTTTGTTATTAATGTTCTTTAAAAAAATAACGGCAAAAATATATATACACATTTCTAAAAATGTTTGCTTACATAGACACATTTATGACATTTTAGATACATTTGAAATATTTTATTATTATTATGCTGTATGGTTTAAATAGTTTTATTAATGACTCAAAGTAAATAAGTCATTTCAAATAATATTTTTACATTAAGATTTTTTTGTTGTGATATATTTTTGTGTCATAATAAATAACCATAATCTTATTAAAGATTTTATATAAAGATGATTTAGTATTATTTAATATTTTACAATTCCTATTTCTATTATTATTCTTAAAATTTTATATTTGTAAATAAATAGTCATATACAAAAAAAAAAAATCAATTTTTCGTAAGTTTAATGTGTTTTTCTATAAGCCAAATTTTTGAAATGCTTTATGTATGAATTTTTTTTTCAAACATTATTAACAGCAGACAGATAATTCTGAAGAAATATTTGCGAAGAAAGAAGAAAATTTTTCTTAAAAATAGTTTTAAATGTTGAAATTAATTTTATTCTGTTTCCTTGCTAATAATGAAATTTCACAGGTAATTATTTTTCTTTCAATCCACATTATGAAGATTTAAATTTAAATGAATTCTAAATGTTCAAAAGTTTGCGGACAGATGGCAGCACGATAGTGAGGTTCCGTTTCAAATAATGATTCGCTCTTTACTCCATAGATGGCGGCAGTGTACTGATTGCTCAAGACAAAACACGTTATTTTACTTTAAGAATTACTTATGCTTTCTAGCCATTATTAAATTACAAAGGTGCTAATCTAAATATTACTTTTTGTCAAAGATTGTAAAAATGGCTACATTTTCCATACTCACTTCCACGCTTCTCATATAGTTACGCATTTTTCATCTTTATATTATGTCTTATTTTTGTCAAACTTTTAATAAAGTTGATGTTAAACAGCTTCAGTCTTTCTGTTTTTGTTAATATCATTGAATTTACTGTTTTTAATAATAAATATGTATAATAGCTATCTATACATATATATAACAACGTTATTTTACTTTTAAAAGCATAAATAATAATTTAATAAAAATGTAAATTAATAATTTGAACTTAAAATTTCGATTTACTGTAATATTGCTCGAATACTATTAATGATGAACATTTTATTAAAACAGAAACTGAAATACAATGAAAAAATTGTAATTACTGATTCTAATCTAACTACCTAGATTTTTAATAATTAAATCAATTTTTATCACACAAATATTTTTAAAAATTAATATATTAAATGCTATGTGAGCTTGTAAATAAATATAATTTTTTATTTGGCATTTAACAATCTCAGCTACAGGAATAAGAATTATATTCATAATATTAATGCATAATTTTATACAAGTTATTTAAAAAAAAATATGTATTTTAATATTCTTGTTAAATTATTATTTAAAGGAATTGATATTTGCTAACAAAAATATATTAATAATTAGTATGATATTATAGGCCATTTATCCTGAAAGTCTTAAGTAAAATTATTATTGAAAACTTGAATTATTTTCTCCAAACAATACATCAATAATTTTATTTCCAATTTTAAAATATAGATGGCAGTACGACAAGTATCAAATTTAAGCAACGCAAACCACACGTTGCTAAATGTGGCAATATTGAAATGTATAAGACAATTAATACTTAACTTTTAATAGACTAATTTTTTCTAAATATAAAAATAAATTTTAATTTTATTGATAGTGAAATAAGTTCAATTAATTCGTAACTTTTTACAGTTATTAGTAATCATTAAAAAATTATAATAATAATAATTTTCATAAATTACGAATAAAATTTTGGAACAAAATAATAATTTTTAATATTCATATCATTTTTGGTACCACTTTTTTTCGCTTTTGTACTATAGCTTATTTCAAATATCTATATTTAAAAAAATTTATTTAACATAAATTCTACACAATAAGAAGCAGAGAATTATTTATCGATTCATATAAAATCTACCAAATGAGAAAATACGCGCAGAATTTCGATAAAAGCATTGTAAATACAGATGTCTAGTGTACAGATGAACTAGCACCATGCTAACTAAGTATCCTAAGCAACTTTGCACCACACGTTGTTAGATGCGGCAATATTGACACATATAAGGCAATTAATACTTAACTGTTAATGTACTAATTTTTTTAAATATAAAAATACATATATATACTTTGATGCATACATTTCATATATATATAAATGAAAAAAAAAAATTTTTTTAGCTTATTTCTTTGACAATTTCCGATGTATTTTCCAAGAAATATGAATGTACTTTCCTACTTAGAAATCTATAGGTACCGCTGAATCCGGTACTGTTTGTCCTCCTCCAGTCTGTATGGAATTCAAAAATTAGCGCAGGGCCAGAAGAGTAGTGTGTTTGATCAATGTCCATGATTTTTCCACATAAAATGGAATTGTAGGGTGTCTTCTCGTTCACTGATGGCTCGTCCAGATGAAGAAAAAGTTTCACAAAATCACCAAAGACGCACCTTTGAAAAAAAAAAAGGAATGAACACTGCTGTATGAGTATGATATGTGTTACTTAGACGATTGCAATAAGCAATATCTATGTTACGATTTATTAGAAATATTTCTTCATCAAAGTTGGTTTGTGATTCACTTCTAAAACATCTGAATCACTATCTGAATAATTTAATATGAAATAATAAAATTTCTTTTCTTATTCAAATTCAGTAATAAAAAAATGAATATTAATAACGTAATAATAAATAATATAATATTATTAATAAATAATAATAAAATAAAAATTAATAATGAATTAAAAATTAATAACAATAAAAATACATTAATGTTATTAAAGCAATGTAGTCTAATTTTTTATTGTGCAACAGCAAATGAAGCCCACACATAGTTTAGATTTTAATTATTAAATTTATTTCTTTTTTCTTAAAGGCTGGTAATTTTATTAGAAAAAAAATAACATTCAATTTATTGTCAAATAGATAAAAAATCTAACCAATATTGTTAACTACAGTTATTATTTTAAATTTGGGCGAACAATTCCACTCTAAAAGACGTTATACTTTTAAACCATTAAAATAATTTACAAGATTACAAAATCACGGCAAAAATTATTCATTGCTTATGTTTTTCTGCATCTGTAGTAAAAACCTGGAGATCATCATGTTAATATTTATGTGTTTAATAAAAACTAATAATAATAAAACTTTTGCATGGAAATATAAATTACAATACAAATTTCATAAAAGGGCTGTTGGTTATAAAAATAAACAAAAATATGCAAACAAAATTTCATAACTATTTCCATGTCTCTCTTTTGATATTTTTCAGTATTCATTATTTATCTGTTAGTAACATTTTTATATGATATTATATTCTTATATGCTGTTTATAGAATTCGGCCGTCAACCAATTCAGCACTGATGGATGTAAGAATCGACGTAGAAAGTAGTATTTGATAGATTTGTCAACAGAATCGGTACTTACTGCAGCACGTGATGCATAAAAAATTATATCTAAATAATATTTCTATCATAAGAACAAGATAAAAAAATTTGGCAAAAAATTATATCTAAATAATATTTCTTATTATAGCCAAGTCATAAATTGTAAGATAAAAAAAAAATTGTCAATATTATTGCAACCGTATCCTTTTTTCCAATATAAATTCCTGCAGATGCTCTTACACAACTTTGCCATGATTTGGCAAACGAAATGCTAAACTATGAATGATACTATATTTCAACCATTAGAGGAATTCGCCACCAGAATCCAGAGTTGTTGCAGCCAATCACGAAATGCATTGTAAGATAAAAAATTTCCTAAATAATACTGCGTAAGGCTATGTTTGTGACTGACTGCATATGGTTATCATTGACGTATATTAATTTGTGACTGTGATTGTGATTCACTGCGTATGACGATGGTTGTCATGTATTAATTTGGGATTATGTTTAACTATGTATGATGATAGCTGTCATATATTTATTTGGCATTGGGATTGACTGCATATAATACAGAGTGTCATATATTACTTCCCGCAAATTTTTCGAATTAATCTGAATAAAACTTTTTATAATATGCTTTATATTTCATATTTTGTTTATTTCATCTTAAGTGTATTTCATTTTTTTATTTCAATTTCATTGTAAATGTTTCCATAATCTAGTACTGCAGCTAAAATCTTTTGAAACTAACGTTGTATTTTTAAAGAATGTTTTAAAATACTTAATGTACCACTAAGATAGAACAAAAGAGCAGCATTTTCGATCAAAGTATTGTTAGTTGAATGAAAATTCGAAACAATACATATAATTATAAATCTACTTACTCCAAATTTGTTTTCTGCAGGTCAAACTCATCAAAGCTTATCTCTACCATTTCGTCTTCCGCCAATGAATGTGTAAAGCAGGCACTCAATGTTGTCGTCGTAAGGTACAGGCCAATTAGGTGATGTAATATACCGTACTCTTTCGAGTAAGTATTGTCAAACACGACACACTCGCAACCTAGAAAAAAAATTAAATAATTAGCTCAGAATGAAAAAAAAAAAAAAAAAAAAAAAAAAAAAAATGTAAGTTATTAATGTTCAGAGTAAAGCAACAAATAATAAAACCCATAGCATAAATTATAAATTCCTTCTATTATTTAAAATATAGTATACATTTTTAAACTATCAGATATAACTTTTTGAAGACAATCTTTAGTAAAATCATTAACTTACCATCATCTTAAATAACGACATTGATAACCAAAACTTAATCAACAAGTACAGGGAAATTCTAGACCAGCCACTAGCAAAAATTGAAATGATATGATTGAAAAAAAAGGAGTTTGAAAAAAATACCCCCCCCCTCCCCTTTTTTTTTTTTTTTTTTTTTTTTTTTTGTAAGATTTCCAGATATTATCGAAAAGATTACATTAGCGAGGCTTTTTTTGTTTGGAAGATTCAAATTGTGTAATTTTGGTTTCGGTATATATGTAGTTTTATTTGACAAAATGTATTAAAAAGTTATAATTCTAAAGTTGAAGTTATAATTAACAAAAATTATAAAGCTAAAAGTTATAATTATAATAATTATATTTCTCTAATTAAGAAGTTATAATTCACACTTATTAGATTGATCTAGTATAACATTATACAAAACATAAAAAAAAAAATTTTAAAAAATAAAAATAATAATTGGTATTCATTAAAATTAAATATTTTTTTTCCGCTGAACGTTGTACAAGTGAATATTAAATGTGATTCTTAAATTGTTTCATATATAAAATTGCAGACATCCTTAATGTTCTATTATTATATTATATTTAAAAAAAACCAACTATACTATATTAAAAAAAACCAACAATATACATTTTGATAGCATAAGGTGATGCATATATATCATTCTAATATAGCACAACTCCACAAATAATTTTGCAAATAATTTAATAAGCTGTTAAACGGAGTGGGATTCATATCCCCTTAAATCACAGTCAGCCAGCGGTCTTCTGTTCTTTTTTAACATAATCACCAGCAGATAAAATGTAATTTCTAACTAGTTGAAACATTTTTTAAATTTAAAGCAATTTATTACAACAATTTATTCCAAATACTTATGGACATCTGAACGTTCTCCATATGTATTGACATTTTTCCATTCAATTCTTTATGAAGAATATATCTTAAAATATATATATTATATAAATATATAATTTTTTTATAGAAAGAAGTCTACAAGTTTTAAATATTTTATTTTTTATATTTAAACTCCGTACAGATATTCAGTAAATTATATAAAAAAAATGGTTATGGAATTTGTAAAAGTAATAATCTGCAAGTTTTTTGTTTTTTTTTTATTTAGAAAATTGTCATATGAATGGCATAAATTTTTAACATAAAAAGGGCTATTTTTATGATTGTTTATTTTTATACGAATAGTATTTTTAAAAAAAAACTGCCACTTTTATAAAAGGTTCAAAATGTTAATAAAATTTAGGTTTGTTTACATAAAAAAGTACATATGCCTACAAAAAAAAAAAAAAAGGTATGTTACGTTAGGTATGTTAGGTATACGTTTTGATAATATAGGATGGTCCATATACGCGTTTCCAATATATCACTACTTTCCAACAAACATATACAAATTTGCAAAATAATTTAATAAGCATATTAGTTTTGTGAGATTCTTAATTAATTTTTCTTTTGCAATAAATTTTGAAGCAACCTTTCATTTTCTACTTAACACATGTGAAGATATTATTCATCAAATAATGCATTATTTCTTAAAAATGTAGGAATAAAAATAAAACTCAATTTTTTTTGGTGCTGCTGAATTTATACAGACATTTTTGATAAATTTTCAAAAGTAGTCTAATTTAAAGTTTTATCAAATCAATTTATTTAGTCGTATAGCCAAGAAGGAATTGTAAAAAAATCATGATTTAAACAATGTGAAATAACACAATGAAATTGAGTTAACGCATGATATTGCTGCCACTCATAAATTGAACGCTTTGAATTCATAAACAGTGTACCATTTTTCCCACTGGAAGATCATTCCGATAGCATTCCGATCCCAGGTAAGAGAAGTGAATATTATTTAACAAGTACAACCTATCATTCCAATTTGGCAACAGATAAGCAGTGCTGTGGATAGTTATATTATAAGCAATTAGTGCTTTGTACTAATGAGTACAGCATGTCACTCAAATCTCGTCGTCCATGACTAGAGTTCTCGAGTCTACGACGAATCTAATACACTGATCAGCAGCAGAGCTTAATTATCACACGGCGTGATAAACAAAACAACAATAGGTTACTATGGAAACAGGCTGAATCACCAGCCTATTCAGTCACTTTAAAGAAAAGAAGAAAACAACACTTCTGGTCGACTCGTCGCAGAACTCTCTCTTCTTCACCTTTTAAGGCAAACGTCAAGGGATCAGCTTCCCTCACTTCTCATTGGAGTAGTCATTTCTCAGCTCGTTATGTAACAACTCATAGTATATCATATTCAAGCTGTAGTTGTTTCGAACTGTGAAGGTCTCACAGACATTCGTTAATTTCCTCATTATACATAATACCGCACATCTGAAATCAGATTTGAGTGGCAGGTTGTTCTCATTACAAAACTCTAATTGCACGTAATATAAATACCTACAATAAAGTTCGTTTGCTGTCATATTTGAGGTTCATTACATAGTTTTCAAATAACATACATTCCTCACTCCTGGGAATGAAAAGCCAAAACTCTTCTCGTGAGAAAAATTCTGCCGTACTAATAAGAAATTTGAAATCATTTAAATTCATTTTGAAATCACTAAATATATTCCGTAAGACTTATTTGCTTCAGTTAAAAAAATAAGACAGAAAGCATTTTATATAAAAATAAAATAAATACTTAAATAGTGTCATTGTAAAAAATGTTTTTGCAAATACATTATTTTCATTTCACATGCATCAAAAACTAGACAAAAAAATTGCAGTGATTATTCATGAACCTTTTTCATCCCTACAGAGAATATTCGCACCATAATTTCCATCCACTTCTCCAGTTTAAAGGGAATTAAAAAGATAACAGTGAACGACATTTTGTTTCTGAAAAAAGCCCTGAATCAATCTGTAAATTTGTACATGAAATGCAATATTATGTTTGTAGTAATGAAATTGCCAAGATTTATGTACTGGTAAGAAATTTGAAATCATTTGAATTTATTCTGAAATCATTAAATGCATTCTGTAATACTTTCTGATTTATTTCAGTTAAAAAAAAATGAGACAGAAATCATGAAACCTAAATATGAAAGAAATACTCAAATTGTGCCATTGTAAAAAATATTTTTGCAATATGTTATTTTCAATTCTCACAGGCAGAAACTATGCATAAAAAAATTTGCAATAAATATTCATGAATCTTTTAAATCCCTACGAAGAATATTCGCTTATATCCACTTCTCCGGTTTAAAGAGAATAAAAAATAGCATTGATATAAACCAAATTTTGTTTCTGAAAAAAAGCCATCTCAGCATTTTTTTTCCACTAATTAAAAACAATTGCATGTTTACTACGAAATGGAAACCTATTGAGTCCCCCCCTACTAACAAAAGAAGAACTTAATAACAAGAGTGGACTAAATATTACCTTATCCAAAGATATGCTCCTTTAATTAAACCCAGAGGGAAAAAAAAATTCTATTCTACTTTTCCTAAATTCTATGCGATCATAAATGCGTGAAATAATGAGTTTATATCTTCCTTTTATGCAAGGCTTGACACATTTTTTTTTTTTCGATCAGCTTAATACACAATGTTGAAGGTTACCAAATTTGTGCTTCTTTTTGTTATTTGGACAGAATTTTTTTTTATTCTGAAGATTTTCTTGCCCCATAAGCCGTGACCACTAATAAGATATTCCATCGAATTTTATATCTTTCCTTATTCTTCTTTCGATCTAAATCAGTAGTTATTAAGGTTTTGTTAAAGGAGATTATTGGATGAAGATAGAAAAAAAAAAAAAATAAAAGAGTTTCTATAAAAGGACAAAATTCAAGTTTCTGAATGAAATAGAAAAACGGAGAGAAACACATAAAATTTTTTTGAATATAAACTGCCGTGATTATTGAAAAAAATACCATAGTTTTTATGTTTTTAATATTGATTTCGATTTGTATTTATTTTTCCTATTCTTATTTTTTTTTATCTTTATAAAAACACGGAGGAAAAAACATTATGCTAATATAATGTAACTGATTTATTGTTTACTTTTTTGAATTGACTATTTCATACTTACTAAAGCATATGTAAATAATAAAATTATAAATTGATTTAAATTTAAATAAAGGATATAAGTTGATTATTAATATTTTATAAAGTACTTTGAACACAATTATATTCATTTTTGGTAATTTTCCATCGAAACAGTAATAAATTATGGTACCGTATATTTTCGTATATGTATCGAGAATTTCCAAAAATACGGTCTTTATATATATTGTATATATCTTTTTTTCGTATCTTTATATCTTTTTCCTTATATATCTTTAGAAAATACTTTTTCTAAAAATAAAATACGGGAGTCGGCTTATATACCAATAGCCTCATTTTGCAAAAACTACGTATGTTTGTGTTTGCTGGGTGTTAGCGATAAATTACCAAATACAGTAAACTTATATTTCTTTTGTTTTTAAAGTTTTTATGAAAATAATATGCTTTATTTTCGAAATTACTTATTTGGCTGATTTGTTGCACAGTCGCCAAATCGAAATTTGGAGAATTTTTCCAAAAACACTAGAAATAATAATATTATCTGAAATAATGAATGTTACATAAAATATTTTTTCCTTTCTGTTTATATATTAGTTTTGAACTTTGGTATATATTTTGAAGAAAAAACGATCTTCTTATGCACGTCCGCTTATATTTGTTTGAAATAAATTAGTATATATACAGATACATGTTTTTTACGAAAGATTACCATAAATTTTATGTAGACATGTATAAATTATGGTATTTTTTCGTAAAAAAGATTAGTAGTGCAGTATAAAAAGTAAATATACAAAACATTTACAGTAAATTTGAACAAGAATTCTTGAACCTATAACGTTTATTTTTTTATTAATTTTGTAAATTTTATACAATAACGAAGTTTTGTTAAAAGAAAACAAAATCCTTTTTTGTCTGAACATTTTTTTTTTTTTAATTTTCATAATTTTCTTTACGTCTAATTTTTAGCAAAAATAAATTTGATACCAGTTAATTTTCTCTGTTTCTTCAAATATATTATAGGGTTACATAAAAACAAAATATAGTTCAATTAATTAACCAAATAAATTAAACTTCGACAGAATACATAATTAACTAATAATTATCTTGTAAAATTCAATACCTTTTAAATTTTTAAAGCATTAATAAATTAAAGCAGTTTCAAGCAGTTTCAAGTTTTTTTTTTTTCAGTTTCAGCAGTTTTTTTTATTTCAATCTTTTATTTTATGTTTCACATTGCCTTATAAAATTAAATTTGATTGGTTGAATTTCAAAAATCACATGTCATTGTCAGGAATACCCTTGCGTTGTATTATCATTTAGAATTTACATTATAAAGTTATAATATTACGTCATTAGTATATGTAATAGTTCCACTATATTATGTTTTACCTTTTCAATGATTTATTAGTGAATTAAATTGTTATATCATTTAAAAAAAATTAAATGAAAAGCCACTCCAAAAAAAAAAAAGGAAAAATTAAAATGATGATTAATCATAAATAATTATTAGTTTGCTTATCAATATAAGATGAAAAAAATTATTAACAAAATTGAGCTATTGATTCTATAAGTAACTAAATATAAAAATAGAAAACATCAAGAACTTAATGAACAATCTAAAAATTTTAAAAGAAAATTGAATAACAAGACATTTTCTTTTCTTTTATGTCTCAAACTTATACTTTTTTCTTTCCTAGCACCATCCTAAAATCATGTGCAAACAAAACCGATGAATATATTGATCCCTTAAAATTTAGAAGCACATTGTTAAAAACAATAAACAAAAGCCAACAATTTTTATAGCTTTTTTTCCCCTTTTTTTTTCTTTTTTTTTTTTTTTCCCCTACTGATAAAGGTGGAAGATGAATCTGTGAAAGAAAAAATGACCGATTTCCCTTTCCCCTGTGCAATCCATTCTGGATCCGGTATCCACGCAATAATCCCTTTCTGAGAGGGATCTTCCCTGGCAGTCGATAACAGTCAGCGCCATCTATGTCCGTAAGGTCGAGTTAATCTCCGAAATCATGTTCCAAAACGATAGCCTACGATATAAAGTGCGCGGGTTTTCTGCAATCACAGTACACCCTGAACAAATCCAGTGTCTAGATTTCTCCTAGATGGAAGCTTTCCTGTCCGCTTTATAGCACAGGCGGGGAAGAAAACTATACAGGAAAAACAACAAAAATAGAGTCGTGCTGTTTTGTTCTCAGTCTAAGCGACCATAAAAGTTTACGGCTCGGAGTTAGGATATAGACCGTAAAAAAAGAGAAAGGGGTTTTCCCAAGGAAGATAGAAGTATTGTCCCTAATCCTTTTGTCGTTGAGACTGACAGCAAATATTTCTTTTCCTTTTACGTTGTAAAGGAAAACCAGGATCCGTGTTCGGATCGTTTCGAACAAATGTACCGGAGCACTGCTTGTTCTCCCGCTTTAAAATTGATTCCGGTTTTTCCAGATATGAGCATGCATGGAATTGTTGCTTTAGAATCATTGTGAATTCTGGAGATTCACTGGGGGAAATAAAGAATGAGAGGTTTTGAGTGTTTTTACGGAATGAGACGTAAAATATTTAATGTCTGAACTCCCATAAGAGGAATTGAAATCTAAGTGCTGTTCCGAATTTAGGAATTCTTTTCGCAAATCACGTATGAGACGAATGTAATTCATCTTATTTTAAAAAAATATACTTTAGTACATTTAACTTTGCAAAGGAAAACAAGGATCCGTGTTTGAATTGTTAGGAACAAATGTACCAAAATTTTGCATGTTCCTGTTTTTTAATTGATACCGATTTTTCAGATATAAATAATATATAAAATATAATATAACAATAATTATTATAATAATAATATGTAATATAATAATAATATAATAATAATAATAATAATAATATATAATATAATAATATTATAATATATATAATACTTAAAATATTTAAAGTCTAAAATTTATAGAGCCTTTTTTCATCTTTTTACTGATAAAGGAGGAAATGAATCTGTGAAAGTTGCATGCATATTCCTGCTTTTAAACTGATATCGATTTTTTTAAGATACCCATTCGATTTTTCAGATATATATTATAATATATCTAAAATATTTAATGTCTAAAATTTTATAACGCTTTTTTTTTCTCCTCTTTTTACTTATAAAGTGGAAAGTTGAATCTGTGAAAGTACCTGCTTTTTAAACTGATAACGATTATTGAGATATACATGCGATTTTTCAGATATATATTGTAATATATGTAAAATATTTAACTACTCAAATTATATAGCACTTTTTCCTCTTCTTTTTTTTTTTACTTATAAAGTGGGAAGATGAATCTGTGAAAGTTGAATGTATGCTCCTGCTTTTAAACTGAAACCGATTTTTCAGATATGTACGCGATTTTTCAGATATGCGAGTATATTATAATATATGTAACAGATTTTATGTCTAAAATTTTATACCGCTTCTTTTCTCCTTTTTTTACTGATAAAGTGAGAAGGTGAATCCGTTAAAGTTACATGAATGTTCCTGCTTTTAAATTGATACCGATTTTTCAGATATATATTATAATATATCTAAAATAATTAATGTCTGAAATTTTCTAACGCTTTTTTCACCTTTGTTTTACTGATGAAGGGGGAAGATGAATTTTGAAATATTATGCATGTTCCTGCTTTTAAATTGATACCGATTTTTACGATAAGCATTCGATTTTTCAGATATATATAATAATATATCTAAAATATTTAATGTCTAAAATTTTTTTACGCTTTTTCACCTTTGTTTTACTGATGAAGGGGAAAAATGAATCTTGAAATTTTATGCATGTTCCTGCTTTTAAATTGATACTGATTATTCAGATATGCATTTAATTGTTACTTAGAATCATAGCTAAACCTAGCAAATCACTCGGGAAAGTAAAGAATGGGAGGTTCTGAATGTTTTTACGGAATGATTTGCAACATATTTAATTGCTGAAACGCTTATAAGAGGCATTGAAATCTAAATGCTGCTGGGAATTCCAGATTTCATTTCACAAATCAAATATGTGTCCAATGCAGTTTATCTTATTAATTTTTTTCAGTGTAAATTACATCGATGAAATAATCTTCATGGATTCTTCACGGTTTTATACACAAACTACTAGATAATACAAAGTTATAACAGTGATGCACAATTTTAATTTAATAAATAAATTACAAATATTTGTATTTAGATGCGCGATAAAAAGTGTTGCGCAAGAAAGGTTTAAATATTAAGAACTATTTATGTAAACTGACACTAAAATTTTTTTAAATTTATTTAGTATAGCAACTTAAATATGAAACGCTTTTAAGAGAACTACAATTGTAAGTGTTTATCATTAGTAAAACTAAATATACATTATCTGAAATTGAATTTTTTATTCTTTTTTATTAAAATAAATTTCAACCCATTCATTATTTGTTGTCAACTGTAGTTGCATATTTATTTATCTTGTCAGTCATAAAAATGTTACCATTTCGAAATCCTTTGCAACATTGATTTAATTATTGTTTCTGTAGAGAGTCAAGACATTACTTATTCGGTAGTAGCTGGGGAAGCACTATAAGCTACGGAAGGGACGTCATAAAAAAGAGCACTCAACTGGAAGTGATGTGGGGAATTCAGTACGTCACTAAGTATATAGGAACTTCTCGATAGAGGAATTGTTTTCGTAGAATTTTTCCCTTGAAATGTTTCCGGTTTCAACATCGGAGGGGCTCATGTAGGTAGACGAGGGGCCATATTAGTGGAGGGAGCGGGGTTCCCCTTCTAAAAAATTTTTCCGTGGGTGACATTGGAATATTTTACTATAAGATGAGGGTTTTGGGATGAATAAACAACTTTTTAAAATTTATTTTTTTAAACGTTATTTTATTTATTTTAATTTGACTTTTTAAAAGTTTTATTTTGCTTTATTTTATTTCGCAAATTTTATTTTTGATAAAATAATTTAATTATTTATTGTTATTATTATTTATTTTTCACAAATTTATTTTATTTTCCAAATATTTTTTTTTTCTTTTTAATTTTAATTAAGTTTTTTTTTTTTTTTTTTATTTATTTCACAAAACTTGTTTTCATAAAATGATTTATTAATTTATTTTTATTTTTTAAAAATTTGTTTTGTTTTCTAAATTTTTCATTTTAATCTTTATTTTCGGATATTTTTTTTTATTCTTTATTTTACAAAATTTATTTTTTGATAAAGAAATATATGTATTTATGTTTCTTTTTATAAATTTATTTCAGTGAAGAAATTTATTTTTTATTATTTATATATATATATATTGTTTATTGTTTTTATTTTTTATTTTTTTTATTTTTTATTTTATTTTTTTTTTTGCAAAATTTATTTTTTAGAAAATGTTTTTATTTCTTTCAATTGAACTTAAAAAATTGTTTTTTTTTAATTTGGTAAAACTTATTTTTGGATAAAGGAATTTATTTTTCTTATTAATATTTTTTTTTTTTAAATTTATTTTATTTTACAAATGATTTTATTTCAGTAAGGAATTTATTTATTTTTATTTATTACTATTATTCTTTTAAATTTATTTTTCAATCTTACACATTTAACGTTTTTAATTCCGTGTTTCTTATGTAACATTCTATTTAAATACGCACATCAATAAGTTAAGTTATACATTCACTTTTTCTATGTATTGGGTATTATTTAAATTGCTGGTTGAAGATCCTATCGATTTTTCATTTTACATGCATTCACCTTCATTTTTGATTCTATTTATTAAAACCTATAATCTCTTGGTGATACAAATTTAAAAATACATAAAAAACAATTCTTAAAAATAGATATTGTTTTTACATTGCAAAAAAAAACACTTTTAAAGCTAAAATAATTCGTAATCATATAAATTCTAAAACCGCCTAATTTATAAAAAAAAAAATGCAAAGCAACTAAATTTATTAAAAATTATAATCCAAGTTTTTTGCATCAACACCTAAATACACAGAAGTAAAATATGCAGTATTCAAATAAGCCTTTATTTTCCAGAAACATATTTCTTGAAAATCTAATGTGTATAAGTTGAAAAGAAAAACGTTTCGTTTAAAAAAAAAAAAAAAAAATGTTTTTAAAGAGAGAAGTAGAAACTTTTAGAATGATTAATCCTATATTTTACATTGCTGTAAAATTTGTATTATTAGGAAATTGTGAAATATGTTAATGTTTCATAATAAACATAGTCACATCAATGCAGTGTGTGTACGAAAATGTTAAAGTGGATCTATTTCATTCAAGTGTATTTGAAGTTTCTGAAATCTCTTGACTGCAAATGATACAGAAAAGATAAGGATAGCAAATTGAAAACTATTTTGAAAGAAAATAATTTGAAACTGATTCATAATATTATATTGTACTGGGAATTAATCATAATTTTTTTAAATCAACTTAATAGGAATAATATATACTATTTAGAAAATATATATGTTAAAAAAGAAGGATGTAAATTGAATGATAATAGAAAAAAAAAGCAGAAAAAAAAAGGAATAAAATTTTAATGAATTTTTAAAAGTAATGAAATGAAATAAAAATATAAAATTTAATTGTTGAACTTAAGAAGTAACGTATGTAAAGAATAATTTAAAAATAAAATATTAGATAAAACTCTACCATAAATCCTGAAAATGTTAGAAAAACTAACATTATCATTCTCATTTGTTATTTATAAAATGGTCAATTAGATATTTATTCAGAATATCTACAAATATATAATAAAAAGATTTAGTTAATTCATTTAAAATATAGTATTTTTCGAAAAAAAATGTCGTATCTTCTGCATTGTGAGAAAGTAACACCACAGAAAAAAACCCAGGTGTTTAAAAGTAGGGAAGTAAAGTATCTTAAGAAAGCTAATCGTACAAATTTGAAAATATTTTCATAAGGTACAGGATTTTTTATGTAAAGTATAGGAGGTTTTAAAAATATATAAAAAGTAAAATAATTTTTTTTTAAAAAAATCAATCATATTTCTTATTCAAAGGCTATGTTTAAAACAAAAAATTGATTGAATGATGAATTTTGTATCCTAGAAAAGATACAAGACTGTTTTAAAGATATGAACTCGACTGTATTAAACATTGGATTTAAAATGTATTGTTTAAAATATTAATTCCGAAAATGTGACTGTAAATATACGAAAGATAAATATTGCATGGAATCGTGCCTAATATAACATTCTAGTAACCTTTAAAAATATGATTAGTGAATGATGGTTTTAGTGAAAGACGTTAGAAAAATTTGTTTACTGAATACATAATTAATTCAATAAAATTGTAAATTGACTATTTATCATAGTCTATTCATCATTAGTATTATTTTAAAAGTGTATATTTAGGAAATGAATTTGGGGCAAATATGTTTCAATGTCTTATTTGTATAAATTTATATTAAAAATAGAAAACTTTACACATGATAAAAGTCAGTTTCGGATGAAAAACTTTCATTAAGTAAAATAGCCATGTAAAAAAATATTGTCTTCACCAAAAAAAAAAAAATGAAACAAATATTAAAAAAATAAAGTTTAAGAAAAATATATATATATAATTGTAACTTATTAAACTGGGGAGAGAAAAATTTGTTGAAATTTAACTGTTTTTTTGTAAATATTATTCAATGATTATTATAATTATAAATATAATGACTATGATGGCTGTGTAAGTACAAGACTTTTACAGGACATACAAGAAATAAAATGTAAATGGAAAGCATCATCAAATATGGAGGTGAATGCACCTTTAACGAAAAAATACTATAGTATAAAATTTAACCAACAATTTAAATAGTACTTAACGCATAGAAAAAGTAAATGCTTTAAAAATAACTTAACTTATTGATGTGTGTACTTAAATAGAATGCATGTCGAAATGCAAAATGCGTTGTATAAAAATAAGATTTCGAGCGAAAATTTTCAATAAATAAAACAGTCATGTAATTTCCATTTTTAAAAGAAATGAAAAAAAAATATTTAAATATTTAAAATATTCAAAAAATTAAAAAATAAATATCTATGTTTATGAAGAATTCTTCTTCGCCAATTGAGAGATCTTTGCGAATATTTTGAAATATATCTATAACCGCTAGTAACTTACTACCAACTTGTTGCCATAGTGGTGGAGAAATTGTTTTATTGTGAAGTAAACTGCAAAAATTTAGGTATAAAAATTAAAACAGTCGTTTTTTTAACCCGAATGTAACCAATTTGTGAAGAAACAGATAATTTTTAGTGCATGAAATTGATTGTGTGATTAAACGCTATTTTGTTTCGTAAAGTAAGCCAAGTCGCAATAAACATTGAAATATCCACTTTATAAATATTTAAAAAAAAAAAAAAAGTTTCTTAACATTTTTAATTTCAACATTTAAAGAAAAACTTATAACACTTTAGAATTTCCACATTGCAAAAGTTGAAATTAATTATTTATTGTAAGATATGCAACATAAAACTCACGATAAAAACACAAAAAAAATATTAAATAATTAAAAACGAAATTGTTAAAATATTGGAAAACTGCCAAGACATTTTGTTTATTCATTATTATGTGTATTTTTTGCATAAATACAAATTTATTTACCATGACTATTTTATTATGTTGCTTTTATAAAAATAGATTAAATATTAAAAGTAGGTAGAAAATTATTTTCTGAAAAATGCGAAAAATAAATAAATAAAGCATTTTTAAGAAAAATTCTTTTATCTAGAGAGAGTAATTAATTTTTTTAATAATACATGCATTATAATTTTATTATTAATCGCGTTTGAGTTCACCAAATTCTTTCAAACTACTTAATCTTCAACGATATATAGAATGAAAGCAAATACGTGCATATTACTGGAATATTTATCGTTGATTGATGTTCAAAAATTTAATTAAATTTTTATGAAAGCAAAACTATTTAGTTCTGAAAAAGTAGTTCCGTATTTCAGTATTTTATATAAGGATCATTTTAATCAAGAAGACATTTTAAAAGATTAATTTTAATATGATAGTGCATGAATCAGTTTTTCTTTATGTTTATTCGTAATTATGTGTAGTTGTTTTCGGTTATTGGATGAATTGTCATTATTAAACAGGAAAAAGATTTTGTCCTTTTAAAAATTAAAATTTTCTTTCTTTTTATGTATAACTATGAATATTCTTTCATTTATCCAAAAAAAAAACATTTCTTATTGAAAAAAATAGATGAAGTTGAAATCAAAACTTTGATTATGTTTATTTCGATTCGTATTTAAATATACTTGTTAATGCTTTTTCACATTTGTGATTATAAATTATTAAAAATATATTTCTTGTGTGATTTTTACTGAATAATTTTGTTTATAATAGTAGTAACTGAAGTAGTAGCATATAGGCAACTACATTCCTGTTTATTGGATCATCAAAATTTAAATAAGGTAAAAAATAATAATTTATAAATATGCTGAGGAACTTAATATATAAATATATATACTAAATATATATATACATATTTAATATGAAAATATATTAAATATATTATGCATTATAATGTTTCTTCTTAATTTTTAATTAAGGAAACAACATACTTCACATGTGATTATTATTTTTCTTATTATGTGCTTTTATAACGATATAC